>WELB01000197.1:215336-263283 GCA_009602725.1 Spirogloea muscicola
TTCATGACGGAGCCACAGGCTAGACAGCCAGGGCGCTCTTAGTAACCCCGTGTCAGCAGTAGGAAGTCAGATGAGCTGAGGGGAGGAAGAGCAACCCCGCTGCGCAAGCCAGAGGCTGCTGCAAGGGCACGACCAGCGCGGCGATGCAAAGCAAGCGCTTGGGAACGCTGTAGCGACATAGACAAACGCATACGGTAGCAGGACACAAGACCCAAAGGCACCGAGCCACCGGGAAGGACCGCTCCTTGGGCTGTGTGCCCCCCGCCGGCCGCGTGCGCCACCCCGGGGGGCGGGGCGCCGCCCCGCGCCTCCGCCATGTGGTCCCTGTGGCGCCCCCGCGACCGCTTCTCCCTCGACGAGCTCAGGTGCGCCGCGCGCTCCGCTCGCCCTCCACCGCGCGCGCCCTCGTCGGCCACCGTGCGCAGCTGCCTGGCGTAGCTCTACGCTCTGTGGCTCGACCGTGCCGCATCAATCTCGCTGCACGACGCTCCTACCTTGCACCTGGGCTGCTTGTCCCCGCTCCTCAGGCTGGCATCATGTCGCAGCCCTAGCCTCCCTCACGCTGCCCGTGACGCCTGCTTTGCGCGATCTGCACAGGCACTTGAATGAGCAGCTCCACAAGTATGCCGTCATCAACGATGCGAACAAGGTGATCACAACCTTCTCACCTTCTCGGAGTGTGTCGCAGGCTTGCCAAGTGCCTGCCGTGTCATCACCCAGGCTGACTGTGTTGCACCGATCGAGCCAACACAGCCTGCTGTGTTGCACAGATCAAGCCAACTAGTGGATCCGCCTGTCCACGCTCTACGTACTTTCTTCGGTGGCTGGTAGGCGCGTAAGGGTCAGCACATTCTGCGGCCTCCTTGAAGCAACGGTCTTGTCTGTGCTCAGGGTGTTGTTGTGGAGACTCTGAGGTCCATTGCCGAGCTCATGATCTGGGGTGATCAGCACGAGCCAGCTTTCTTCGAGTAAGTCACACAGCCCTGCAGTCACACACCTGCAGCAGTCTGCCTGTTTCTGTTGGGCGCTGCAATTGATCAAGGCGATGCCCACTGCTTATCAGCGAGACGCACATCACGTCAAGCTGTGCTGTGAGCCAGCACTCTTGGTTGCAGCCTGAGGACCGTTGGCTTCTTATTGGCTTCCTCCAGGTTCTTCATGGATCAGAAGCTACTCTCACACTTCCTTCGCATCTTAAAGAGCTCGAGCAAACGTGGTGGAGTTGCAGTACAGCTATTGCAAACCCTCAGCATCATGATTCAGAACATCAAGAGTCAAGTTGCAATTTGTACGGTGGAGTCTGCAGCCCCCCCATGTTGTCTAGGCCTGGGCATACCCTGTCCTCTGGATCAATCCTCGCGCAACAGTGCAGCTAAAAGCCGTTGTTGATGTGTCGTGTTGTTGAGTAGCCATCCAGCATAAATTCCAGAGGCCGAGATGCTGTCACCGATTGGACAGATGCTTATTCATGACCCGTTGTTACTGCGCATATTGTCAAGCTTAGCGTGGTCTCTTGCATGACTGACCTCTCAGACTTGTAACCCATAATACGGGTCATTTGTTTGTCTCAATAATCTGCAACAGATTACCTCTTTAGCAATGAATACATCAACAACATCATCACCTACCCGTTTGACTTTACTGATGAGGAGCTCTTGGCTTACTACATCTCTTTCCTGCGGTGGGCGTGCTTTGCTTTTCGTGTACCAGGAATATGGTGCTGTCTGGGCACATCCCTGTGACAAGGATGTGCCTTGGGTGTTAGCTGCTGGTCATTGTGACATTCTCTGTACTTGCTTGCTTGAGCTTCACACATGCCTGCCTGGTGCGACAAGTGCTTCTTTGAAAGGTCTGAGATCCACCCCACACTTCGTCAATCACAAGAGCTGTGGTTGACACCATTATTGGCATTTGGTGCTTCCAGGACTGTGAGCATGAAGCTTGAGAAGCAGACAGTGTCATTCTTCCTCCTTCAGACACCGGTACAAAATTCCACTGAGCTCGTTAAATTGGGCAAGCCTGGCTCCGCTGCTGACACATTGGCATTGTCTTCTGGGTCTGCGCGAGGTAGCACCTGGCCTGACCAGAATTGTGCAGGCTGGTCTGACTGACTGGACGCAGAAGTGGAATGGCAAGCAGGAAGGTGGGTCGGCATTCCCTCTCTACACAGAAGCCATAAAGTTCTTCCATCACGAGGAGACAATGGTCCGAATCGCTGTGCGCACTCTCACGCTCAACATTTACAGCAGTAAAGCTTCTCTTCCACCTCCTGAGTTGCACTGGCCCCTTGGTTGGCCACCTGGATGTAGCAGGGCCTGAAATCATGGCTGCAGCATTTGTCAGTGTAATGTTTGCACTTATTGCACTCTTCATAGCCTGAGTGACCTCAGATGCTGGACAGTTTGGCTGACGGCTGCTCACATGTCACTGAGCTGCAGCCCAAGACGAGGCTGTACAACAGTTTGTAGTAAGTCCGCCAGCTGTTGGCTACTTCTCGGACTTGGTCAACTTCCTGCGGCAGCAAGCATTGACGCTTGACAGTCTTGTGCTAGAAGCTGCTCGGTGAGTCACTGTCGATTATCCACCAAATGCTGTTGGTTGTGTGAGTTTCTCATAGTCGTCTCTGCAGCTTTTCACCTGGTTGCACTAGCTGGCCTGCAGCAGTTGCCTTGGTTGGTGCTTCACTGGATCTTGGCTGAGTAGCCTCTGCCAAGGTGAAGTATTTGACAAGATCTCATCCTGGGTGTCAGGGGGCAGGCATCTAGCCAGTCCATCGACAGACTGGAAGCAGCAATAGCAGAAGTTGGAGATCTGCTATACTACTGTAATGACATCATGTGTTCCAACAATGGCAACTTGGTTGCATTGCTCGCAAAGCACATGCTGGACATCCTCATCAGACCTGTCCTACTGGGCTCCCTCGATCTACCACATGTGTCCATTTCCAGCACAGGCAATGTGAGCACTCGCCATTTTGCTCCTGTGTGTGTAAAGCCACACACATTCTACTGCCTCCTTGACAAGAGAAGTTTCCTAGGCTTCCAATCAGCAAATGGGCAACTCACGCTCCGCCACCTGCCTGTGCCACATAGCCGTTATGGTGCCACATGTCCGGAAGAAAGCAGTAGTGAGTGTGGCTGGTCTTGTGCTTGACAGGTGGGGCAAATAAGTCCTCTGTGCGGGATGTACCTGCTCTCCCGCCTTCTACACATAGTCATTCATAAGCCGCTCCTGGATGCTATGGTGACGGCTCTCCTCTCAACTCACACTGCACCAAGAAGGGCAGGACATTCCCAGGAGCAGTCATCTTCCTCGACAATGGTGGAGCTTCCATTTCGGCGGCAGGTTTCCAATGCACAGTCTCAAAGTCCAGCCAAGGCCGCAAGCCAGAGTACTTTTGAAGCTGAGAAGCTTAAGCCTGATGACGGTCAATCAGCCTTATCCAGTGAGACAGACCATATAGATGGGCCTGCCACAGAAGGTTTGATGCACGAGGAGGAGAAAGCAAGAGCTGGTGTTGATCTTGACACAAAGTGCAGTCAAGATGCTTCGACCTCTGGTAGCTCAAGGTAGATTTCAGCTGCACTTAAAGTCTTGCCAGAAATTGCCCATGCTTTTGTTATTGAGGATGTTCGCCGGTGAAGCTGCATGTCAAAAAATGGGAGATGGAGCCCCTGGGTTGGCCCTTGGCCTGACGACGGTGGTGCAATGGCTTGTTTCAGGGAGGCAATCTTGTCCTTCTTGCAGGGAGGTGACAACAGGCTCATAATGGCAGCCCTGTGCGTGCTGGTCTCCTTACTTCAGAATGAAGGTCAGCCCTGGCAGCAACATCTTTGCAGCTCAGCTTTGACCAACAATACAGCAGAACTATATTCCCTCCCTCCCTCCCTCCCTCCCTCCCTCCCTCNCTCTCTCTCTCTCTCTCTCTCTCTCTCTCTCTCTCTCTCTCTCTCTCTCCCCCTCTCTCTCTGTCGCGCAGAGTATGTGCGCTGAGATTGCTTGTCACCCATTCCTGCGTATGCTGCGTAGTTTTCATAAGAACCCCATATTGGTACAGACTTCTACCTCAAGCTAAGAAAGTGAACGCCAGCCAGGACATCAGTAAATTTAGTTTGGATGACCTCCCTGCCAAGCAATCAATGCTAGCTCAACTGTCTGTGCTTGCAGCCATGGATGATGGGCTGCTAGATGCTCTAGGTATCCTGCCAAGGAAGAAACGACACAAACAGCTCCTTCTTGTGAGAGTCCACTGCCACCTTGACTTTGATGCTGGCATCCATTTGCTTGTGCTCTTGAAGGGCATTACACAGGAATGTGAGCAGGTGTTGAGGGGACTCCGCATTGTTGTCAGCATTACTTGGCTTGCTTGCTATGCAGCAAGCCCTTATAAGCAGTCAGACCGATGAAGAGTTGCGGCAGTTCTTCGCTACTCCGCCAGAGGAGGACTCCTCTTTACAACTACGTCAGGGGTTTGCGTTGTCTCGCTTGGACAGCCAGAAGGTATTTTTAATTTTCAAAACCAGGGGTACCTGTGACTGGGGCAGATGTCCCTCAGCAGACCAAGGCGGGACAGGCCCATTCAAATGCAATGCCACATGCCACTGTGAGTTTGTGGGAGCAGGCTCATTGGGCACTTGAGCCCAACAGCCGACAGGCAATTGTGCTCCAAGTACAAGCTTGCCATTGTATGCGCTGTGCAGAGGGCTGAGCACAGCTTTGCTGAAGCAGAGCGTGATCCTTCAGGGGATGATGCAGATGATAGACAGTCATCAGGTCAACCATCACATGACTGCTCAGACCATGATCATGCCCAAGCCGAGGCCAGCAGAGACAGAAGCTGCAGAGCTCAGAACGGAGACTTGCCGAGCGTGGTAGGTGTTCTCGTCAACAAACTTAAGCACGCTGCTGTTTGCAATTGCCAAGGAGAAGAAATACCACGTCACCATCTACCAGACCCTTCTACCCACCCCACCACCCCTTCCCCCCTGGCCCCCGCCCTCCCAACCCCGCTTCCTCCTCTTCTTGTACGGACGCCCCACCTAGATTATCATGCCTTGTGGCGAATGACACTTAGTACAGGCGCTAGACTTGTCCTGTCACCACTTGCTGCATTTTGCTAATTGCACGACATGTTCTTTGAGCAGGCTGCTTCGCATGCTCAACAAACAAAGCAGGCTCAAGAGCCGAGCAAGTCACAGCACATGTGTCAGCAGGTTGTTGACTGCCTCCTCACCCTTTTCTGCCGGAGACCGCCTCCTTGGGCTGAGGCTCTATGGCACGCTGGCTGGCTCCTGCGGCAGCTTCTGCCTGAAAACGAATACAAGCTATGCAGGGTTCGGCAGGAGCTTCTGGAGGTACGCTGCCTTGCAATGAATTTATCAAGCCACTGGATCTGACATTCTACTGTATCTATTAAGCATGCTAAATAGATACTGCTGCATTTGTCACACACATGTCCCCGCGGATCAAGCAATAGCAACATCTGTGTAGTCACATCTATGTAGTCATCTGTGTAGTAGGGTGGGTTGCAGCCCACTTAGAACTCTGTCATGTGATCTAGCGGCTGATATCATTCAGTCCATCACAAGGACTTTCAAGCCTCTCTTATATGGAAGAGGAGACTAATGACAAAATTTGAGGGCCTGCTCCTGGCAGGCGGCCTTCAGCGCAGCTCGAGATTGTGTTTTGAGAGAAGTTGATAGTTGCTGGTGTGATATTCTACCATCAGCTGTGCGGGACGAATGGAAGATATGCCGCAAAGGTGCTCGTGTAGGAATACCTTATACCTGCCTATCATCACCTTCACCTCCACAATATTGGCAAGGCGGCACAAGATCAGCTGATGTTCAGGGGCCTCTGCTGCTGACTGGAAGCAAAAGTGAAATTGATTGAGGGGCTACTTGTTAGCTACATTTTTTTCCTCCTAGCAGCAGACAAAGATGCCAGTAGCTTCATCAGCCAGTGCTCACACCCATGTGTCAGTGGATGCAGCACTACAAGCTCCATCTCTGCAGCGTGATTCGTCCTTTGTGCTGCTGCCAAGCAGCTCCTCTCTTCTGTCAGGAGGTAATGCCTGAAGCTCATAAGACCGTGAATGCCAGCTTGGTAGGGACAAACGAACATAGCGGTGGTGTTTTTGGACGCTGTGAGACTCTGTACAAGGTTGAATGGGACCTCACGGCTTCACATTAGTCTATAGTTTCTGCAGATGGTGAATCTTCTGCAGCCTTGGGAGACCAGATGCGGAGCAATGTGAAGGTCAGGGCTGCCCAGACTTGAATCACAGAGATGTTCTTCACATTGTCCTTCAGCTATCTCCTTAGGTTGACCTGCAGAAGCTGCACGTGTGCATGGAGTTGCTACTGTGAGAAAGGCAGAAGCTGCGCAGGCAAAAGCCATTTGCGCAGTCAAGAGTGCTATTTATGATGGCTCGTGTCCAGTGCTTGAGATGTTAGCCACCACCACTGTTTACAGACGGCCCTTTCTGAGATGCTCAATGGACAGGTATTTGTCGCGCTACATCAGATGCGCCTGCTGCTACTCCACAGGACGGTGCCAGACGAGCCACCATCGATGGACATTACTCCTGCACCTACTGCTGCCCGCACTGGCCGTGCTGGTATCTCCCTGGAACATGTGCAGGAGGGTTCTGAACTTTTGCTCGGTAAGGTATCCCACCTATTTTCAGCTTCAGACTATTGATCATACAAGTGGTGATTGAGAGCCTGAAGCAAATGCTCTGCTTGTGTGGCACGTGATTGTGAGTAGGCAGTGGCCACAGGAGGTCTTGATGTGTGAGAAGGCATGGACACATGTGTGCCCAGCCTAGCCCCCAGCCAGAAGAGCTGCCCAATTGTGAGGTCACTACTTGTGTGATGGCAGTCGCCGGCGACGCAATGGCCTGCAGAGTGGCATTCGAGCGTGGCAAGGAGAGGGCTGTCTACCTGCAAGTGGCCTCGTCAGGCTGTGCTGGGTGGCTTCTTCTCTCAGAGCCAGCCCCTACTCGCCTTGGATATGGCGTTGTACGAGTTATTGCCCCTCTCGCTGGTTGCTCAGTAAGCACCAACTCCTATCAGTTGCACAGCTGTTTGCCTTCCTTGTTGGTTGCTCGATAAGCACCAGCTCTATCCAGTCACAAGGTGACATGAAGAGGTTGCTACAATCTGTAGGAGATTCGTTTTGCTAGCATTGCCACGTTTGGGTGCCCGACCTCTCCTATCACACTTGCCGAACCTATCATGCCAGTCCATTGCAAAAAAGGACATTTCTCTTCTGTTTCCAGATAGCAGTTGTAGGCCTTCTAGGTATGCTATACAAGATTGACAGCTCTGACATGGTGGCGCCCTGCCTCTGCCCTCAACTTTTGTGCAGCCTAGGATTGACGAGAAACACAACCGTTGGCTGCACCTGCGGATACGATCACCGCAAATTCCATCACCCAATACTGGGACACTGGGAGCCAGTGCAGCGGTTGCACAGAGTAGGGCTTCTTGGCTAGCTGATGGTAGGTGGACACTGGCGTTTGCAGATGAGCAGCGCGCTCGTCAGGCACTCACGGCCGTGGCTGAAGAGATTGCCATTCAAAGTCAAGCAGTGAGGGAAATTCTCTCACCATTGTTAGACAACTCTGCCAATAATCACGGGCCCAAGAGCTCCGCTCAGCCCTCACGATATCAGTGAGTGTGTGAGAGAGTGTACTAACTGCAACTCCTTGCAGGGCAAAACAAGGCTCCTTGCCGGGCTGAGGCCAACAGTCCAAAACACAGAGCTAATTCGCCCCCTTGGCCAAACTCAGCAGCACGACGTCTATTCTGTCACAGTATATTTGGGCTCAAGGTTCGTCAGTTGTCTACAAAGAAGCACGGCTTGCGGGATGAGATAGCCATCCTACAGGTGGCAATTGCTTGCCGCGGACACACAGGCAGGTGATGGCATCATCGGGGGAGGATCTGTGTGAGAAAGGGGCCCCTGCAGACCGTGCCCGCGGTCGCAGGGATGGGAGCGCGAGAAAGGGAGCGCAGTGTCTGCACGCGAGGCCTAGTCCTCGTCCTCCACAATCTTGGTACCAAGGCCCGACAAGCCCTCTGCCGGCATCTCCGCGACAGACACAAAGGAGTAGAGCTCCTCCTTGGCGTCCTCGTCGTCGTTCCTCTTCCTGGACACCCTGATGCGGATTCGGCCGGGGACGTTCCTGACTCCCCGGCTCCACAGCTGCTTGTTCAGCTTGACGTCCATCCTCACGTCCGAGGTGCCCATCACCTTTTGCGCAAACTTCTTGATCTCCTTGACGGCCCGCGGCGCCCGCTTCTTGAAAGTGCTGCGGAAGCCGGAGGACGACGCAGGCAGGGAAGGAGTGAGGGGAGTGCAGTGCAGGGGTGCTCTAGCAAGTTGGGGTCAAGAGCTCGCGCCGAGGGAGAGGGGAGTGTGCGAGTGGAGCGCAGGAAGCGCAGGGACTGACGCGCCGTGGAGTCGGCGGTGCAGGTTGACGGTGTACTCGCGGGTGACCACGTCCGCCTTGCGGGGCTTGCCCTTGTCCACCATGGCGGGCGCGCGCCGCCGCGGGAGCTGGAGGCGCGGGGAGGCGGTGGCGACGGGGGTTAAGGGGGTTTTGGAGCCGGGGGGGGGGTTTCCACCTCGTGGAAGCTCAGGGAGGGCGTCGAGGGGGGCGCCCGCCGTCCGATGAGGTGCGCAATCTGGCGGCCGCGGCACGTCGTCGCTCGGCCCTGTGCAGGGCCGTGTAGTTTCTTTCTTTTTCGGCATCGTTTTGCGGCCTGTGTGGCCTTCGGATTCTGTCCTTGTCTTCTTCTTTTCTGGGCTGGCTTTGCTAGCCCCTCTTGTCCTGTGGGCGTGCAATTTCTCCTGTGCCCTGGACCTGGTTCCTTCACGCGCTCACACCTTACCTCTCGTCTCTGGTGGGCTTTCCACCTGTGTCAAGTCTTTCCGGGCTGGCTTGTCACAGGCCTTGCCCCCATTGAGGGAGCCACTTCTCGTTCTACCGTCCTCGCCCCATAGAAGAAAGTGTTCCCTCTTGCGCGGTATGGTTTCAACGCTCCCTTGCCTACGCCGTCCACACGCGAGCAGGCCGTGCTATGGCTGCCGCCTCTGGGTCTTGTCGGAGTGCCACTCTCCCTGCAGCGAGCTACTCCGACCTGATGTTGCTCTCTCGCGGGTACTGAGCTTCCCTCTGCATCGTCTTTGTGTTTTGTAGTGTTATGAGGTGTAGTCCTTTTTTTTTCGGCACCTCTTTCTTTGGCTTTGGACATTGTCCATTCGTTTTGGGCTGGCTTTGCCAGCCCTTCTTCTCTACGGGCGAGCACTTTCTTCTTCTTTTGTAATGGTCTCCAGATCACGTAGCCTTCTTTAGTTTGCACTAGAATTCTGCCTGAACAATGTAATGGCTAAAATTGGCCTCCCTTTCATTTCATGCGCTCCGCGCGCCTTCTCTCTTTTGAAAGGTAGGGGCGCTCTCTGGCTTACGCAGTCCACACGCGCACCGGCCGCGCTACGGCTGCTGCCTCTGGGTCTCGGCGGAGTGCCTCTTTCCTAGCTTCGAATTATTCTGACTTGCTGTTGCTCACTCGTAGGAACTGAGCTTCCATCTGCATCATCTGGTGTCTAGTTGTGTAGTGTTTTCTTTTCGGCACCTTCATTGTGGCCTTTGGATATTGTCCATTCTTTTCTGGGCTAGCTTTACTAGCCCCTCTGTTTCTAAGGGCGAGCAATCTTTTCTGGGAAAGAGAAAGTGGCTCTCCTGATGTGGGGCAAGGCCTGTGAAAAGCCAGCCCAAAAGAACTGACAAGGTTCAAAGAACAAAGAAAAGGAAGGAGAAAAAGAAGAAGGCGCGGCCAGATTGACTGGTGGCTGTGAAAGGCCAGCCCAAAGGAATGGACAAGGTCTGAAGGAGCCGGATGGTGCTCGCCCATAGAGGGCCTGGCAAAGCCAACCCAAAAACAATGGACAATGTCCAAGCCGAAAAAGGAGCACTACAAAACACGAGACGAAGCAGAGGGAAGCTCAGTACCCGCAAGTGAGCAACATCAAGTCAGAGCTCGCTGCAGGGAAAGAGGCACTCCGCCGAGACCCAGAGGCAGCAGCCATAGCACGGCCTGCTCGCGTGTGGACGGCGTAGGCAAGGGAGCATTGGAACGAAATCGCCAGGCGCATACGGAAGACCCGAGCGAGCGAATCGGCAGCGTTGAAGCCGGCAGCGCCCCTTCTCTGACCTGAGGCTGCTTAGCAGGGGTTACTGAGTACTACGTAGCTGCTTCGTTTCTTGTTGTGCTTCTTTTCCTTAGCGCTTCCCCTGGCCCCCTTTTCGTACTTTGTTCATTCTTTTGTGGGCTGGCTTTTCCAGCCCCTATCCTCAATGGGCGAGCCCTTCCTCCTTGCAGACCCGGCCGCCGGTCACTGGCCTGACGGGCAAGCCGCTGGAGGTGATCCAGCCAGAGTCCTTACTACAAAAGAGAGAAGGCGCGCAGTGCGCATGAAATTGAAAGGGAGGCCAATTCTAGCCTTACAAGTGACCTGTTAACTGGGTAATGAGCTGGCTAAGGGGAATACTAATAACCCCGAGTGAGCACATGCATATCTGACAAGCTATACTGAGGCGCCAAACCACCACCACGGAAGCCATTAGCCTGGGCTAATGCGAAAGAGAGAAGTGGCTCTCCCAAAGGGGGCAAGGGCTGTGATAAGCCAGCACGATAAGATTGACAAGGTTTGAAGGGGCCAAAGGCGTTGGCTTGGAAATGAAAAGAATGGACAAGGTCCAACGAACGGGAAGCCGGAAGCCCTTGGAAAGTGCTGCTTCTTCTCCGCGGAGACCACATGTATCTGTTCGCTATGGACATCAGAAAGGAAAGAGAGAGGCTCTTTCGAAAAGAAATCTCAATGGGCGAGCCCTTCTTCTTCAAAAGGGAGGTCCCTTGCCTTCGCTGTCCACTTGCGTGCAGGCCACGCCTTGGCTGCTGCCTCCGGTTTCCGTCAGGGCGACGTCTATCCGCCTGCTAGTTCCTCTGACTTGCAATTACTGACTCGAGGTTACTGAGAGCCCCCTTGCTGCCGTCCCTCCACTTTGTTTGGCTGGCACTCAACAGTGTGAATGTGGTCATCGTTAGGAGGATGAGATCTCTTTGGCAGCTCACTTGCTTCGATGTGTTGAGGGAAGTGAACGTAATGCCTCCCACAATCTTCTCAGAGACGCTATGTCTGGCTTGGTGCGCGAGGCAGGTTACCATGCGGCCATGGAGGTGCCGGGCATCATGCCGGTGCTCCAGAAGCGCGGCAGACCCTACATCAGGCGTCTGGATGTGGTTGCGACCCCCCGGAGCGGTGGGCCGCGTCTCCTCCTCGATGTCGTTCTCGTCGACACGTTCCAACCAGGGGCACCCACACCGTCTGTGCCAGCTTGGGCGACACATCATGCGGAGAGGAAGTAGGAGAGGCATTACAACGACCACCCCCGGGGCGACCACTTCTTCCCATGCGCCTTGGACATATACGGCGGCTAAGGAACGGAGTGGTCGTCTCTCCTCCATCGCCTGGCTCTGCAAGTCAATGCCCGCCGTTGTAATCGGGCGGGTAGCTTAGGGCATTGTAGCGTCCTGCAAGCCATCGTTGCATGCTATAGAATGCGGCTATCATTGAGTCTACAGCGCTCCCTGGCACTTGCGATACACCAGCGTGCTGGGCGTGCATGAGCCCAGGCTAATGGCTTCCGTGGTGGTGGTTTGGCTCCTCAGCTTAGCTTGTCAGATATGCATGTGCTCACTCGGGCTTATTAGTGTCCCCCTTAGCTAGCTCATTACCCCGTTTCAGGACAATTGTAAGGCTAGAATTGGCCTTACTTTCAATGTCATGCGCACCGCACGCCTTCTTCTTCTTCTTCTTCTTCTTCTCATTCTTCTTCTTAGCAATTAGTGTCTTGCTTCTTGCGCCATCCGGCCCCTTCAGACCTTGTCCGTTCTTCTGGGCTGGCCTCTCATAGCCACCAGTAAATCTGGAAGCGCCGGTCTTTCAAAAGGGGGGGCGGGCTGTGGAAAGGCAGCCCACCTAAACGGACAATGTCCAAAGGGACGGAAGGCGTTTATTGCACACAGCAATGCAAGTGGTCCAGAAATTGGGAGCTCCCAATCAGCAGCCGCAAGTCGGAGTAACTTGCACCTGGAGAAGAAATCACCCCGACCATACTTCTCAGAAGCAGCAGCCAAAAGTGCGGCCTACCCGCAAGTGCACTGCTTGAGCCTAGGAACATCGATGGCGCTAGGGTATGGTGTGGTCCTTCCTCCTCCGTCGGCTGGCCCAGCTGGTAGACGCACGCCATCGTACTCGGGCCAGTAGTTCGAGGCATACCAGAATCCCGCAAGCATTGGTTGGTTGTATCAGGTCACAGCTCCCGCTTAGTTGCAGCGTTCCCAGGCTCTAGCCACCATCAGCGTGCAGAACGCGCACCAAGCCAGGCCACTGGCTCGCGTGGTGGTGCTCCGGCTCTCCAGATAAGATGAGGCAGCTCTGTCAGCATGTGTACGTGCGCTCTCGTGGGTACGAGTGTCCTCCTTCAGTGTTGTCTTGTGGTTCTGTAAGTGGATTGAGCTCTTCCAAAGGGCGCGGGGGCTACTGAGAAGAGAAGACGCTTCCAGGAGAGGGCGGTGGCTGAGAGAGGCCAGCCTAGAAAAAGAATTGAACAAAGAGTGAAGAATATAAGAGTGAAGAAGGCTCGGAAGCACACAGTGAACCAAGTCGCCACGAAGCACTCGGTAACCCCTGTGACTAGCCCGCTCAAAGAAAGAAGTAAGGTCCAAAAGGTTCTGTAGCCTCTTCTCTCTTTCTCTCTCTTCTCAGTCTCTTTCTCTCTCTTCGCAGTCGCTGCTTAGCTCGTAGTTTGGCCCTTTCGAACCTTGTCAATTCTTTTCGGGCTGGCTTCTCACAGCCCTTGCCCCCATTGGAAGGAAAGCGGCTGCTGATATTAAAAGAGCGGCTGTGAAAGCCAGCCAGATGCATACAGGTGTTCATGACGGAGCCACAGGCTAGACAGCCAGGGCGCTCTTAGTAACCCCGTGTCAGCACTAGGAAGTCAAATGAGCTGAGGGAAAAGCGGCTGCTGATGTTAAAAGAGCGGCTGTGAAAGCCAGCCAGATGCATACAGGTGTTCATGACGGAGCCACAGGCTAGACAGCCAGGGCGCTCTTAGTAACCCCGTGTCAGCAGTAGGAAGTCAGATGAGCTGAGGGGAGGAAGAGCAACCCCGCTGGGGAGAGCCACTTCTTCTGTAGCCTTAGCCCCACTTTCAGTGTTTCTTCTTCCTTACCACTGCAGAACTGGCTTGACTTGGCTTCTTTCGCCTGCTTAGAAGAAGTGCTTAGAAGAAGTAGCCAAGCAGGCTTTCGCCTGCTTGGCTATCCTTCGCGTCGCATGCACACCTAAACCCCACCCCGTGCTGCCACAGGCCCGCGCCCGCCCCCGCGCCGCCGCCATGGAGAAGATGTTCGGCCCCGCGTACACGGGCGACCCTGGCGTGCCCCACTCCGACCGCGACACCTTCTCCGGCATCGTCCAGGGCGCGCTCGCCTTCTCCCTCCTCACCGCCGTCAACCCCTACCACTGGCACACCGGCGGCACCATGTTCAAGTGAGCGCCCCCCCCCCCCACCCTCGCCCCCCGCCTCCTCGCCCCCGCGCGGCCCTCTGCTCCAGNCCCCACCCTCGCCCCCCGCCTCGCCCCCGCGCGGCCCTCCGCTCCAGCTCCTCAACCGCGCCGGTGCCGCTGGCGCCCGCGCCAGCTGGCACGACTGGGCCATGGTGTGCGAGAACCACCGGATGAAGAGGGCTGCCAAGGCCAAGAAGAAGTACGAGCCCGTGGTGAGTGCTCCACCGCCGCCTCCGTCTCGCCCAACCAGCACACCCCCCCCTTCCACGTGTCTCCCTTCTCTGTGCCCCAATTTCAGTGTGCTCACTACATCGGTCCCAGCTCTTGTTCTCCACCTGCACAGCCATCCTTAGCGCTAACTGCAGAACCCCCTACTCGTTCACGCGTAGAGTCTTGCATTCAATCTGGATGCTCGCCTATGATGCTCGAAGGGCCTGCTGGCACTGTGTTGCTGGGTTGAGCTGCAGATAGTTCGAGGGGTTAGTGAAACAAGTTATGAAAGCTTGTTCTTGCCTGCGTTTTGCGGCGGGGCATCAATACCTCTGTGCGTTTTGCACATTGCAGTGGAACAAGATGCTGAGCGACGAGGTGCGGGAGTCTTACTACCAGAATTGGCGGGATCACTTCCCATAGCTCTCTATCCCTTCTCAGTAGCCATCGTCAAATTCTCTCTTCCTCCCTTTGACACTTTTTTCCTTCCATAGCAGTCATAGCAGTCACGGCAGCCTCTCTTCTTACCCACCGATGCACCTCACAGGAGGACTGAACAGCCATTGAGCCAATGCCGAGATAGTACTTGTACAAGGTTGAGCTGAGTTGATGAAGTACGCGCATGTCCTCCACTTGCTCATTTTGAAGAGGTCCTTCTGAAAGGATATATTTCGAGTAGCCAATGTCTTTGCCTGCTTGGCTGCAGTTCCTGCATATTATCAAGGGAGGGTGGCGCCTAGGGGGCTGACACGGCAGCAGTATCACGTTCGACACCCTTAAACGGCACATGTGACTGGCTGGCTTGTACCTCCAGGACAAGTGGTCCAATAGCGGCAGCGGCGTGTTGCTGTCTAGGGCTGAGTATTGGGCAACCAATTCGTCACGCATACTGTCTGCTTGGTGTTTTTGCTGCTCACAGATGAGATGGCGTCCTGCTTGCCTGATCAGCTCCTCTACCTCTCTGGCTGGCTGTCATCACACTTATGGCCTATGAGGGAGCTTTGCTTTGCTGCAGATGCTCTGCACCTTTGCTACAGATGCTCTGCAGCATTTGCAGTCAGGAGCACCTAATTATAAGCTTGTGTCCATATGTTGCACGGCTAGTAGCACAGTTTGCTTTCGTGCTAGGGCTAGTGACAGGCTGCAGCGCTCAACCCACTCATCAGGGCATTAAGCTCTGCCGCTGGGGTGGAGGACCACGTGGCAACATCGAACCCGGGTGCGTGGATGCAGCGAGCGAGAGGATCTCAGCACCAATCAGCCCGCCGATGCAGATCCATGAACACCCTCTGGCAAGATGACTCAACTCGCAAGAGACGAATCAGTGCCAGACCATCAGAAGAAATAGTCGCAAATCAAAAGAGAGATGCCATCCAGCCAGATGCAAGGACTCCTCTGATAACAATGTAACGAACCCACCTCTATACATAAAGTCTGGAATTCGTATGTGCTAATTGGATCCGGTCATTGGGGCACAATCATGGCTGAGCTCAATGAAGAGCTTACGATTTGTATGCTTGGTCACGATGAGGTGTCGGCGGGTTAGGAGGGAAGGTGGCACAAGTTCTCAAGTAACACATTAGGCAGGGTGCCTTTATGCCCCCGGTTCATCCAGCTGCCAATGTTTGGGTGCTGGCTCAGTGTGCAAGGCAACGTCGGAGGGGGGAGGATGGGGGGAGAAGGGATGTGCATTCACTTCATGTGTTGCTTGCCGTCCATCACATGCAAGCCTTTTATTCGGCCACCAAAGCATTCGAACAAAGTGGTGTGGCCATTTAAAGGTGCCCAACGTCTGCAGCGTCTGTTCCAGGGCTCCTACTTCTACATACACCAATCTTGGCTGCCTTTGGAGCGGCGCAGGCTGCTTCTCCCCCCAGCCCTGCCAGGGGGAGTGTTGTCTACAAGTGACCCTGAAGGCATGCAGGCCTTGCATGCAAACAGGATACGATCACCTCCCACCTACCTCTGGCAAAAGGAGTGTCCACCTGGGCTCATGTCTTTGACACGGGGACTCATCCACTGTGCTCCCGTCCTGCAGAGGAGCAGCCACTTGAGCGTCTGCACTATACCCTTGGACAGTATGCTTGTGGCCAGCCTCGCCCCCTGTCAGTCTTGTCTCTAGGAGCGTCTGAGTAGCTGAGCAATTACCTCATATTTGGACTTGCAGACGAAACTTTGTTATTCTGCAATTTTTAACCGCCGCCATCTTGGTCAAGTTGCTTGGCAGGGTTCCCCAGTGCGAGCTTGCCCATACTGACGAGGAAGCCGCGGACATGGGCACTTCGATGCTCCGGTGCTCCCGTGGGCGGCGAGTGCACTGCTCTCACAATCTCTCGCGCCACACCAGATACGGCACTGACCGGATCGATAAGCTCTGGAGAGCACCGGGGTGATGCCCCCGCGCCTTTGCACTGAAGTCCATGGAAAGAGGCTTGTCAATCTGGTGGGCGTTCCCCCTGGGAAGGTGGCAAATGGCTCCTCATGGGCATCGAATGGACTGCCCCAAGAAAGGCCCTGTCTTTTGTGAAGCTGGCTGGTGTTATAAAGGAGGCCGAGAAGGACAGTGTAGAGAACATGTGAAGACGACCATCTTGCCAGCAGAACCTTCCCGCTTTCGTCTTAACGTCACACGATTACCTTAGCCACCTTAGCACAGGGCTCATTTTCATGTGTAGCCCCACTTTCTGAACTAGCCTTTGCCTGAACAGTGTACTGGCTTAAGTGGCCACCCTTTCAGTTTATGGGCACTCCGCGCCTTCTCTCTTCGCTGCTCTCAACATCCACGGGCGCTTGAGTCGTTGGTGGTCTCAGCTACATGCGCTGCGCCTCTCAAGCTGACCAGTGGCGCCGCGAGCAGGGGTATTTCCAGAAGGCTCGGTGCCTTGGGGGCCTTCTGTCGTGCTACTTGAAGCGTGTCTCCATGTTGCTCCAGGGGACCCAGACGCTCGCCTAGCACCGCCGACCGGGCGTGCCCTTAGCAGCAGCCTCTGGCTGCTCAGCGGGGCTGCTCTCCCCTTCCTCAGCTCTTCCGACTCCCTGTCGCTGACACAGGGGGCCTGAGCTGCCAAGTCCGCGGCTTCTACTACGTAGTGTAGATGCGCATACGAGAGCTCCCTCGGGAGGCCTCCCCTCAGCTCATCTGACGTCCTATTGATGACCCCCGGGTACTCAGAGCGCCCTGTCTGCCTAGTCTGTGGCTTTGCTAACGAGAGAAGGCGCGCGGTGCGCATGAAATTGAAAGGGAGGCCAATGCTAGCCTTACAAATGTCCTGGTAACGGAGTAATGAGTGGGCTGAGGGGGGCACTAATGTCCTCGAGTGAGCACATACATATGTGACAAGCTAAGCTGAGGAGCCAGACCACCACCACGGAAGCATTAGCCTGGCCTAATGCACGCCCAGCACGCTGGTGTATCGCGAGTGCCTGAGAGCGCTGTAGACTCAATGATAGCCGCATTCTTTAGCAGGCAACAATGGCTTGCAGGACGCTAAAATGCCCTAAGCTACCCGCCCAACCACGTCGGCGGGCATTGACATGCAGTGCAGGCGATGGAGGAGGGGAAGACCACTTCGTTTCGTAGCCGCCGTATATGTCCATGGCGCATGGGAAGAAATGGTCGCCTCGGGGGTGGTCCTTATGATGTCGCTCCTTCTTCTTCTCCGCATGATGTGTCGCCCAACCTGGCACAGTCGGCGTGGGTACCCCTGGTTGAAATGCGTCGATAAGAACGCCGTCGAGGAGAAGACGAGGCCCACCGCTCCGGGGGGTAGCAACCACGTCCAGACGCCTGATGTAAGGTCTGCCCCGCTTCTGGAATACCAGCATGATGCCCGGCAACTCCATGGCCGCATGGTAACCTGCCTTGCGCACCAAGCCATACATAGAGTCTCTGAGAAGATTGTGGGAGGCATTACGCACACTTCCCTCAACACACCGAAGCATGTGATCTGCCAAAGAGATCTCATCCTCCGAACGATGGCCACATTCACACTGTCGAATGCGAACGTAGTGAACACCTCCGTATGCACCTGGCTGGCTTCCACAGCCGCCCTTTTATAATCAGCAGCCGCCGTCTTCCTCGGAGGCACTGGGCTAGGGACTCCAAGCCGCCGTTTAGGGTCAGTAGCCGCGCCCCCGGCCCGTCTCGCGGCGTGTTGAGGATGCCGGGCAGGGGAGCCGGGCAGGCGGTGCATGGTGGCGGGCCCGCCGGCCCCAGAGAGAAGGGCTCGCCCATAGAGGATGGGGGCTGGAAAAGGCCAGCCCAAAAAAGGATGAACAGAGTGCGAGAAAGAAGAAGTGGCTCTCCCAATGGGGGCAAGGGCTGTGAGAAGCCAGCCCGAAAAGAATTGACAAGGTTCGAAGGGGCCAAACTACGAGCTAAGCAGCGACTGCGGGGCCTGAAGAAGCTATGGCAGAACGGGGGAGGATGGACCACTTAGTAGTTACGAGTGAGGAGCCTCACATCCGACAGACTAGCTGCCGGTAAACTATCCCCCTGACGAAAGCCGGAGGCCGCAGCGAGAGCACGGCCAGCACGCAGATGCAAGGCGTGGGCCATGGACCGCTGGAGGGAGACGGACAAGCGCATACGAGAAAGGGCCAGGGGAAGCACTAAGAAACACAAGCACAAGAAGAAGCTGAGCAGCTACGAAACGCTCAGTAACCCCTGCTAAGCAGCCTCAAGTCAGAGAAACTTGGCTCCTGGAAGCGGGTCCCCCGGCTAGGGCCAGAGGCAGCAGCGAGGGCTCGTCCGGCATGCAGGTGCAGCGCGCGGCCCCACGCCCGCCCCGCGCCAACGAATGCGGCTGCTGATATTAAGAGAGCGGCTGTGAAAGCCAGCCAGGTGCTTGCAGAGGGTGTTTGTGACTATATCAGCGGAGCCACAGGCTAGGCAGACAGTGCGCTATTACTTAGTACCCCCGTGCCAGCAGTAGGAGGTCAGATGAGCGGCTGCTGATGTTAAGAGAGCGGCTGTATAAGCCAGCCAGATGCATACAGGTGTTCATGTCGGAGCCACAGGCTAGGCAGACAGGGCGCTCCTAGTACCCCTAGTACTCCTAGTACCGCCGCTGAGGGAAGAAGGGGCCCATGTCGCGCCCGCGCCTGTGGCGCGTCCGCCTGGCCAAGCTCGCGCCCATTGCTGGCCCCGCCTCCTCCACCGCCCCGCCGCCGGCCACTTGGCTCTGCAGCAGCGACCTCGAGCCCCTCACGCTCTCCCTGCTAAGCCGCCCCGACTCCGCTACCTCGACTCTCACCATCGTCGGGGGCTCCTACACCTATGTGCGCTGCGCGCACAACTGCATGCCTCGCGTGCCCAGCAGTTCTGTTGTGGCGCCACACCTTTGCCCGTCCGTGCCTTGCTGCACTCGCTGGTCTTGGCCCCTCTCGAGCCGGCCCCTCCAAAGGTCAATGCTAATCAGCTGCTATCGCCATGCATGCAGGAGCACCATTACATATCAGATATCACTCTTCTTCGTCCTCGCATAAACTCCACTGCCGCAACCATTCCGCCGTCCGCAGCAGGCTGGACAGAGCAGAGTAGAATGCTGCTGATGCGCTACTGCTTGACAGGCTATCGGGATGGCCTGGGTGCGCGCCGCTGCATGATCCGCTTTGACGATTGCACTGCTGCCGATGAGTGCTTCAAGCTCATACATGTATGCATCACATGGTCAACCGCAATCTCGTTCTTTGCAACATGTGGTCGTCAGTCACGACGTCTGTAAGCTGCTCTGGACGGATGACTCGGCAATGACTCGAGAACCAGATCTTCACCTCATCCTCTTGATGTCGCATGTACAGGAGACACGTCTAGTGGAAAGTGCTGGCACAGATATGCGACGCTGGCACACTACCAGGCAGCTGCAAATTAAGCCGACAAGCCAGTCAGCACGGCCGGCCGCGGAAGCACCAACTGGCTTCTGGGATGCCCAGCCTGCGGAGCGCAACATCAGCGATAATCGAACTACTGATCTGGATAGTGGAAGAACTTGTCATATGCCGCTGCTGAGTCGACCGAATCGTCGAGCACCAACAGAGCCATCATTGCAGGCTTGCCTTCTGGATCCTCAGTTTGCAGGTGACCACAGCTGCAAAACCATGCTAGAAGCGGGCCACTCTTGGCACGCAGGATGTCTTGACGTGTTGTGCATATAGGCCTGCAAATGACCGCGAGCGTCCCAGCTTATTCCCAGCAGAACTCCTGCAAAGGGTGGAGGCCACGTGGCTCGAGTTGGAAGTTCAGCTCGCTGATGAGATCAGAGCCATCAGTCATTATTCAGACTCGACACAAGGCCGCGGTGATCCCCTGTGTCCGAGGCCTCTGTAAGAATGCACACACAAGCTTTCTCAGACTGTGATTGACTCCATGCATCTGCAGTTTGCTGCATTGGCAGAGGTGGAATACCTTGCAGCACGTCTGTGGACTAACATCTTCTTCGTGTGACTTCTTGGCAGCACCCTCATAAAAGGTGTGCTGCAAGCTACCCTCAGCAAGCACACTCTTCATTAAATTCTTGATGTACAACATCATGTTGCTCCTTGCCTTCGATGTTCGATGAACAGCTCTTTAGAGACGGCCATCTTTGTGCCGTTTACGTGAGCCTCAGTCAAGCTGACGTCCGGCGAAACTGGCCAGTTCGTGGCACAATGGATGGCCCAGCCCGAAAGTGATGTAGTGCAAGCAATCTACATAATGCATGCGGAACCCACTGAAGCACAGTCAATTGTTGCTGATGATGTCTGCGCAGACCTGACTCGAGAGGTGTGCTTGCACAGCGCTGCACCCTGATTCTAGGAAGCAGGGACCGTGCACACGCAACAAGCCTGTGCCATGGCCGCGGCTCTCGTGGCATAGAGACAATACAAGAGAATACATTGGAAGCTTTTCAAGAGGGGCACAGCAATGGCAGGGGGTGGGCAAATTTTCGTGTATTTGCAATAATCAAGGGCCAAAGTGGCCAAGTACAGAGGCAAGCATATCTGATGACGTACATTACTCATTGCAAATTGACCCGATTACTAACCAGGGTCAACACATAAAGGGGGGGTAATTGCCCGGGCCCCTTGCCCAGCAGGGAGGTTGGCTGTGTATGGCTACGGCAGAGAACCCAACCCGAGGAAGAGAGAGAGCGGTGGTCGATGATGACGAGTGGTTGCGGAAGCCAGCCAAGGGCGCACCAGGCGGGTTGCTGGGTCAGAGCTTGTGCGCTGCATGGGAGCAAAGGGAATAGGGAGCCGCCCGCTCAGCACGATATCTTCGTGCACCTCACACCTTCTTCCGTGTGCGCTTCTTTCCCGGCTGGCCCTCCTTGGCTGTTGGCAGGGACGGCTCGCCCCTTCCGCAGAGCTGCTTCTTCCATCTGCTACTAGTCAGGGTTTACTGAGCAGCCGTCCTTTGTGATCGCTTGCTTTATGTACAGATGGACAATTTCTTCCAGTAGAGGCGATGGGTGTGATTGGCCGCCTGCATGATGTCCACTTCCCGCCTCTTGTGGACCTTGTCATTCTTTTGTGCGCTGGCCGTTCACAAGTCACGTTCTCCCAGAAGAGGACAAAGCAGCTCTGTCAAAGGGGGCGCGGCTGTGGAACGCAACAAGGTAAATAAGAAAAGCTCCCCATATGAGGGCGGCGGCGTAAAAGACAGGAGGACTCTTCCAGTAAAGGGCGATGGCTGTGATTGGCCGGCGCAGATAAATGAAAGGTAGTACTAGACGGGGCAGAGGGCTGTGAAAGAGAGGCAGACTCTTCCAGTAGAGGGCGATGGCTGTGATGGCCAGCTCAGGGCTGTGAAGGCCAAACAGCCAGCTTGCTTCTCGTCGTTAGCCGGGCTACTGGCTGCCGTGGCCTGTAAGAGAAAGACGCTTCCAGTAGAGGGCGATGGCCGTGAGTGGCCAGCTCAGGAAGGAAACTGAACGAAGTTCGAAGGGGTCACAGAAAGGGTGAGGGGACTGAGCTCTTCAGTGGCGGTGCTCCGGGGCTCGCCAAGTTAGCTTGTCGAATGTGCATGTGTGCAGTCGTGGATACAGAAGGCCCCTCCTCGGCCAGCTTTCGCACTATTGCTTCGACGATAGACGCTCCCAGTAGAGGGCGATGGCTGTGAGAGGCTAGCCAAGGCAGAAGAATATTTGAAATTCGAAGGGGCCAGAGAAAGCGCTTAAGCACACAGTGAATCAAGTGGCCACACCTGAGGCACTAACTTACCCCTTTGAGCGGCTTCCGGCCCCCTTAGCATATGGCTTCGCATTGTGTAGGCAGACTCGTTGCATAGCTTTCAACCAGAGAGAAGGCGCGCGGTGCGCATAGAATTGAAAGGTAGGCCAATGCCAGCCTTACAAATGTCCTGGTAACGGGGTATTGAGTTGGCTAAGGGGGGCACTAAATATCCTCGAGTGAGCACGTACATATCTGACAAGCTCAGCTGAGGAGCCAGACCACGACCACGTAAGCCATTAGCCTGGCCTAATGCACGCCCAGCATGCTGGTGTATCGCGAGTGCCTGGGAGCGCAACCAGCAGACACTAGTGTCTGCTTGAACTAGTGCACGATGGCTGTATGCGGCTTCCCTTTCCTTTTTATCTACAGAGGCTACAGCGTAAAATGATCCAGCATCTGGCCCGGCTGGTTGATGCGCGTCGGCGAAGTCGGGGGGGCAGCTTGGGCCACTCCAGCATTCCGCAGGCCTTAGTTGCATATTGCAGAATGCGGCTCTCGCTTAGTCTGCAGCGCTCGCAAGCATTGGCGCTTCATCAAAGTGCAGGGCGAGCTCTAAGTCAGGCCTCCGGCTTTCGTGGCGGCGCTCCAGCTCCCCAAGTTAGCTTGTCGGATTCATTTCTACTCACCCGTGGGTACTAATGTCACCTTAGGAAGAAGAGCTCGCCTATAGAGAAGAAGGGCTGGCAAAGCGAGCTCCAAAAGGATTGGACAACGTCCAAAGCCAAAGAAAGAGGAGCCGGAAAAAGGACTACACTACAAAACACTACAAAACACGTAGACGATGCAGAGGGAAGCTCACTACCCACGAGTGAGCAACATCAGGTCTGAGTAGCTCGCCGCAGGGAAAGAGGCACTCCGCCGAGACCCAGAGGCGGCGGCCATAGCACGGCCTGCTCCAGTGTGGACGGCGTGGGCAAGGGAGCGTTGAAACGATACAGCCAGGCGCATGCGGAAGACTTAGGCGAGCGAACCGGCCGGGCATCGGCCCTGGCAGACCCGGCCGTCACTGGCCTGGCGGGCAAGCCGCTGGAGGAGATCCAGCCAACGGCTGCCGAAAGCCCCGTGTATATCCATCGCCAGGGCCGCCGATTCATCACCAACCGGGTGATCAGCATATTTTCGCTCCTTAGGCACCTCAGTTTAGGTCTCCGTATTAAGTAGCCTTGTTTAGTATGCGCTAGGCTCTGCCTGAACACTGTGTTGGCTTGATTTGGCCTCCCTCTCATTTCATACGCTCCGCGCGCTGTCTCTCTTTTCAGGTACTGGTCCGAAAGGGCGTGGGTTCGAATCCCACAGTTACCAATCAGGTCTTCGTCAGGGGGATAGTTTACCGGCAGCTAGTCTGTCGGATGTGAGGCTCCTCACTCGTAACTACTAAGTGGTCCATCCTCCCCCGTTCTGCCATAGCCTCTTCAGGCCCCGCAGTCGCTGCTTAGCTCGTAGTTTGGCCCCTTCGAACCTTGTCAATTCTTTTCGGGCTGGCTTCTCACAGCCCTTGCCCCCTTTGGGAGAGCCACTTCTTCTTTTTCCATCACATGAGCACTCCTTCCCCAGAGCCGCTCCATGCTGCCGCGGCCTTTGATGCTGGCCTTTCCCAGCCACCTTCTTGGGCGAGCTTCTTCTCCATTGGGGCGGGGCCGAGGCGCGAGTTGCACCCCCTGCCGCCGCCCGGCCTCCCGTGCTCCGCCGCCCCGCGCTCCAGCGGCCAGCGCGCCTCCGCCGCCCGCCGGTCCCCGCCGGCCATGAACCTGAGCCTCCTTGGTTGCCGCCGCCTCCCCACCCCGCCGCTGCTGCCCTCCTTCCCTGCCCGCATTCCCCTGGCCCCCACCTGCTCCTCCTCCTCCCCTCTGACCCCCCCGCCCTTCGCTGCGCCGCCCCGCTCGCAGACCCCTTCCAGAGCGGATTCCCCGAGGTTGTGGAGGAGTACCTCGAGCACGGCTTTGCCCGCTGCATCGCCTTCAATCGCCGTGGCACCCTGCTGGCAGGTACACTATAAGTGTACCACCCTGCTGGACCCCTGTTCTAAACCCTAACTAGACTCCACTGCTTCTTTAGCGACCACGCAGCTCCTGTTCGCTGATTCGCTTCTGCACAGCACTCGCACTTTCCTGGCTCCTCCCAGTTGCTAATGCCGATTGCCCGTGCTGGGCCCGGTGCTGTGTCGAAGCGGGCTGTGCGGATGGCGCAAGCGTCATCTGGGACCTGGACACACGGGGTGTCGTGCGGGAGCTTTGCTCGGAGAGGGGTGCAAGCACCGCAGCCGCTGTCACCAGCGTGAGCTGGAGCAAATGCGGGCGCAAGCTCCTGGTAGCCTCGGCTGACCGCCAGCTGGCCCTGTGGGATGTTGAGAGGGGAGGCGCTCCGGAGGTCACTCTCAAGTTGGATGCCGTGGCTCTGCAAGCGCGCACGCACCCAAGTGATTACCACCGCTGTCTGGTGTCCCCCTTGGGCAGCCCTCCCTTGCACCTCAACCTCACCTCGGGGGCGGTGCGCATGCTTCCGACCGCTGAACCACCGGCAGGGCCCCAGGCGCCTCCGCAGGCTCCAGCAGCCCAGGCAGTACAAGCAGTGCAAGGCCAGGCTCAGGCGGCTGCAGCCGTGCCGGCCGTCTTCAACAAGGCCGGGGACCTCGTGTACGTGGGGACGATGCGGGGCGAGGTCCTGGTGGTCGGAACTGAGTCCAACCAGGTGTACGCGGTGCACCCCATCCCAGGTGGGGCCTGCCTTCGCCATCTCGCCCTCAGCCGCTCCGGCAAGTGGCTACTGGCCAGCTCCAATGACCGCGTGATCCGCTCGTACGAGAACAAGCTCCACGGTTATGCAAGTCCTGCAGCCGTCGTGGCCGACCTGGTCAAGAAGGATGTGGAGACCATCAACAAGAGGAAGAAGGCTGAGGGAGTGGACGAGGAGCTGTTGAAGCCGGTCCTACTCAGGTTTGTCAAGGACTACCAGGACGCCGTTAATCGCCCTCACTGGCGCAGCGCCTGCTTCAGCGGGGACGATGAGTATGTAGTGGGAGCAGCGGCAGGGAAGGGGGAGCACAAGATCCACATCTGGAATCGAGAGTTTGGGCAGCTGGTGAAGATCCTCGAGGGACCCAAGGAGGCTGTCCAGGATTTGGCATGGCACCCCACGCGGCCAATTGCAGCCTCTGTATCTCAGCACTCTGGGGTCGTGTTCATATGGGCAAAGGACTACACCGAGAACTGGAGCGCCTTTGCCCCCGACTTCAAGGAGCTCGAGGAAAACGAGGAGTATGTTGAGCGAGAGGACGAGTTTGATATTTTGCCTGATGAGGACAAGGTGACTGCCTGCCTTGACCTCTTGGAAGCTTTATGCTCCCCATACTTGGGGTGGGCCGCTGCACATGCTATGAAGGGGTGGTCGTGAACTATCAAATAGCTGCAGCTCAGGGAAGGCTGCACGATTTACTTGCAACTCAATAGTCAGTTCCTATGAGATGCTGGCAAAGGTTTGTGCTTCGAAAGCAGGCACTCTTTAAAGTGCCTCTTTGTACCATGGGTAATTGTGCAGGCCAAGCCAAGGAGGGCGGACGAAGACGAGGAGGTAGATGTCATGGAAGTCGAGAGGGTAGCTGCATATTCTGACTCGGACACGTCTGAGAGTGGCCTTCACTACTTAGCAGCGGTACCAGAGGCTGAACTTCCCATGCCGTCGACGACAAATGGCAATGTCAAGCCTGACACGCTGGTTCGACAAGACTCTGATAGATCTTCGCTTGACATTGGCAAGAATCAGCATGAGCTTCCTCTCAAACAAAGAACCCTCAAAGTGTCCTCCTTGCAAGGAGCATTGCGAAACACATGACTATCATCATGCAAATACTGCTAAAGCTTAAAGCAAAGAGTCTAGGATGACAGCCAAGGCTCTTATATTGAGGCTATGAGGGTGGCCCAAGTGAAATCACCAATTCTGATTTGTCGTCATAAAGGTACCACGACATTTGTAATCTGACTATGTATTGCCCAGTCCAAAGTGCAAAGTTCTGGCTAAATGTCTTCAGGATTTGCTACTGAGATGAGAAACATTTATTCTGCAAACATTGCCATGATGCTTGAAAGGGTTCACGGGTTACGATACAGAGTTCAGGGTTCTGTGTCGAGGCCCTCGGTTGGACGCCGGGGCCAACCTGGTGGTCATGCCAGCACCTTTACACGTCTCTTACTCTTCTGGGCTGGCCTTACCGTCCGTCTATCAGAGAGCTTTGTTTCTCTGGACCTGCTGACCTAAGACTAGTTTCTCTGACCCGCGGCTGCTCATGCTCACCAGGGGACATTGAGCACCCAGTGGCAATACGAGTCGCTATACGCTTTAGCGCGTTTCTGGCCCCTTCGAGCTTTCTTAATCTTTCTCTAGGCTGGCCAATCATAGCCATCGCCTTCTACTGGAAGAGTCTTTCTTCTTACTCTTGCAGGCCCTTCAACCTGGGCCCACCGGTCGCCCATGACGCTTCTGCCTGCACTGGCCACCTCACCAGGCGGGCGAAACCGCATCTCCGTCCAAATCATGGTGCAAGACGGCGCGGAGCATAGACTTCGTAGCCGGCGGCGGAAGGCGACACTCGTGGAGGCTTCTGTTGGTAGGAGGCCTTGTCGCTCATGTAGGAGTCCGGCTAGGCATAGGCCCAATGATTTGAAATCTGCACTGCCTTTGGAGGTGAAGGCCTGTCAGGAAGCAGGCCCTCGTAAGGCCAGTGAGCTCTTAGTCCCTTGAGAGAGCCAACCCAGGTGCTCCGCAGACATCGGCTGCAGTACAGCAATGTTGAACGGTCCAAGAGGGCCATGGTTGCCTTCACTAATCAATCAGGGAAGGGAAAGCATTCTTCATCCACGAGGGCCAGGGATGCAGCCAGTACTCCATGAGGGCGGAAAACCTCATCAACTCATGAGGGCCGGGGATGCATCCATCACCCCATGAGGGACCGAGATGTAGGGGTATTTGGAGCCCGGAAGGTATACAGGCGATGATGTGAGAGTGTGGTATGGGGGAGAAGCAAGCTACTCCCCCACCTTTGGCCCCTAAAGATTCAGCATATGCACGACGTGAGAATCTGCTTGCATCTGAGATGGCCTTGCCAGCAGCGTGTCTGTCGTTCTTGTGACGTTGTTCTTGCTTGTTTTCGTACTTGGCTAGTCAGGCCTGTATCACTCAATACACGTCCTCTTCAGTATGCCTTTCTTTCGGCCCTTTCAAGTTGGGTTTGTGCCCATGTGGCCCTTCTTGCCTTTGACGTCGTAATGTCGCATTACAGACCCGAGTAAGCGTACCCTGCCCCTTTCTGTGCATTACAGTCGTTGACCATGGTGACCTGCCCGTCCTCTCTTACATGGAATGTCTGGCATGTGTTGTCCAGGATCTCCATAACAGCTTAGTGGGTGTAGGATCGAGGGTCTGGTCTAATCTGTTCCGAATGCGTTCCTGGTGGAGATGCTGATTCTCAGCGACTCACTCGTCCTCCCAAACCTGATCACATGGGTGTGCACGTAGCGGGCTGCGTATGGTAGTGCGTGCACAATGGCACAGCTCTGACAAGCACATAGGCTGTTCAGATCTGGAGTCTGTAACGTGCAAGAGCTGGACTCGATAGTCCCAAGACCCCGAGCCCATTGTAATCGTGATCCATTGACATGACCTTAAGGGCCATCCAAGAGTAGTCATGGTCATCGATACCCACAGTGTCCGACGATCGCCCTCCTCCATTCCAAAGGCAGAGTGTGCTGGCTTGCATGGACGTCCCTTCTGCCCCTTTCACAGAGGCCAGAACGTGTCAACCGCCATAGGCATCATGCACAAACCTCGTGTTTAGAAATTAGGGTTTAGGATTTAAAATTAAGGTTTAGGGTTTAGGGTTTAGGGTTGAGGGGTTCAGGGTTAAGGGTTTAGTGGTCGGTGATTGCTCTTTCATTGTAAGTTATGAATTTCACAGTTCATTTTACCGGCGAAAGCGGCCCGTGAGACCACATTATGTACATAATAGATTTCATCAGACCCCAGCGAAGTGAGCAATTTGCTAAATGATCGCACATCGATATTTGCCTATCTATTACTCCCTATTGTGTTCAAATTTCCGTTCTATTGATACCAGTCTTATGTCTATCGCGCTGCTTGCAACTAACTACCTTCTACGCTGCAAAACCGCTGCAAAAGTGCTGGTTGCGTGGATCTAGTAAGAGAACTGGAAGGAAAAACGCGGCCCTCTTGGAACTGTCTTCATCAGTAAAGACCTCTCTGTAAACATCGGTCCTGCCGTTCCAAGCAGGACGCCTCTGTTTGTCTGGGCCATCAAATCCACGTTTCATCATAAGGACGGTGACAAACAGCAGGAGACGAGGTCGCGTGCCTGACTGACACTATTCATCTCAAATTGTCACATGACCTGTCACATAGTTTAGCTCTTCAAGGATCATCCCAGACACCTCTGCTTCCGTAGTCTATATTCATCCCGTTGCTGCACTAAGGCCACCCCTAAACCCTTAACCCTAAACCCTAAATCCTGAACCCTTAACCCGGTTGTCTCAAGTTGGACACAAAGACGGTGTTTCTGAGGTCCAACATTCTCATCTGGACGTGGAGTCCCAACCCAAGGGCTGGCCAGTTATTGCCACGTCCCTCTTGAAATTTAAAGAATTACTTGGGAATCGCTCAGAATTCCGGAAGAGCTTCTCTTGCCCAGGCTGCCTGGTGAGCGTTAAGGTCTGCACAGCATATGGGATCGGGACGGATATTGAATGTCAAGGATGGGCGCAGTAGCGGCAGGTAGACTTTGAGCAGGGTACGTGATGGTTGTTGTGCACATTTGGATCAATCTGAAACAGAGAGCAAGCAGTTGCGAATTCCTCCTATGCTGTTGCCAATGGCCTTGCCAACCATACCCCTACACCCCTTGCTCGGCCATGCCCTGGCGGCCTCCTTAGGTTAGTTGTGGGGCAACTCTTTCCCGACTGCCAATTTGGACCGTCTTGCAGCTGAGACTGAGTGGCAGTAGCCATCTGTTGTGCTTCATGCTTTGCTGTCGCTAGCTTCTGTGGACCTTATCCATAGTTTTGCGACTGGCCTTGCACAACCATCTTCTTGTATTGGAAGAGCTTCTTCAAGAGCTTTTAAGTTGTTTATCATATCCCTACTCGACGTTGGCTATCTGTAACCACAAGTTCCAGCGGTTCTCCATGTTTCTACACCGAGGGGCCCGGCCATCGCCAGAAACTACTCTCCGATGAAACCGCGTGTGCAAGGCGATTTGAAGGCCACAGTCAGTTGCTTAACCCTAGTGGCGTTGAAGTGTACGCGTGGCAGCAAGCAACGAGCAAGCAAACCCTAAATCCTATATGCACGTATCAGATGATTGCTTGACTGCAGCTGCACATTTTCTCGATCATAAATTCTTCTGCAGTTTTGACTTGTATTGTGATACAATATTTGCTGGTGCTAGGCTCGACATTCTTCTGGAAATCGTGCACTTTGCCGAGTGATGTACTTATGGTCACAGAGTATGTTGTCCTAAGCTTTGATGCTTTTCTCTTGCGTAGGCAGACTACCCCTTGAAGTAGTCTGGCCCGAGATCATATCACTGTATGCCTGCCACTTGCGAAGACAAAAATTATGATAGTTTGCACGTCAGAGTGCCGGCCACTCTGTCAAATAGGCAACCAAGATGGGGCCACGTTGTTTAATTATGCTACAATCGGTCTCATCAAGAAAGCCTGTCGCTTGCACACGAATGCGAGCACTATATCAACGATAGGATCAATCAATCATACCGTTGGTGGGACCGCACCAAGCTTGATCAAGTTGGAAGACATCAGAAACTGATTGTGTTAGCCCTACAATTGCCACTGAAAAGGCCAGTTTCCCCCTCAGGAAATGTGTAGCCACCACCAGCTATGCAGCGCACTAGCTCGTGGACCTCTGGCAACAACCACCTTGACAGCTGGTGCCCTGCCTACTGCCGTAAGAGTTAGAGCTCAAAGGCTGCGGAGTGGAAATTTAGCACCGGCCTCTTGCCCCCAAAGAGCGGCCACGCGGTGTGCTTGACGCACTGGAGTGCCACCTCGTCACTCATGCCAGTTGGCCCACTCACGAGCACGCCAATGTTAGCTCCCGGTGATGCACTGTCAATAAGCTCCTTGAAGATGGCTGCGGGCACTCAGAACGAGCAAGGCAGAATTAATGACCTGTCAATTGCACAGCCTTACCTTTATAACTCCTTTTGCAACTGCGTCTACATCTCCAATTTCTTGCGAAGGCTACTTCTTAGCATTCACAAGTCTGTGCTGATGTATGGCTATCATGGTTTACGAGAAAGACTGGTTGAATTGCACAGTTTATTTGAAAGGCTTGGATGACCGAATGGCCGCCGAAGTGGTGCAGTAGCGCAGGGGGCATGGCAGCAGAGCGCACCATCCCACGGGGGCCTGCAGCCGTAGACTGCGGTATTGGTTGCAATTGCCTGGTGCTCACTGGAGACTTGGGCGTTGAGCTTCTTGAGGTTACTCTCAAAGGGAGGTCTGGGGCACTCTTCAGCGCGCAGTGTTCCCTGAACGGAATGTAAGAAGCATACATGTGGATGTCTTCATCAGCAATCCAGCGTAGAACCTCGCTCTAGAGCCTATCACCCCAAGCATGCTCTTGCGTGGAGGCCTTAAGGCTTGGCTAGACAGCTGGAGGAGGGGCAGACAGGGGCTGCCTTGGATTACCTGCTGCCGGTGCGTAGATGGGAGGAGGAGGTACCAGAGCGGCACAGTTATAATCATTGCAACAAGGATGCCGGAGATCAGACCCCCAATCACCATCCATGCAAACTGAGCCGTGGACATTACTTCATATGTCCCGTGGTCCAATGGCCAGGCTATGGAGCGGAGGAAGGCCAGTAAGACAAAGAAGGCAATACCAAGGGTGAAGAGTGCAAATAGGAAGTTGCGAATATCATTTCCTGCAGGTCACAAGCACAGCCACAGCTTCAGCGCAACAGCATGCTCCACGAGTGTGTCCTTAGAAGACCGTTTCTGAATACATTTATCAAGCAGGTGCTTCAATTGGCAGGCAGGCCTCATGGCCCAAGTCATGCATGCAATCGACATACCTTGTCCCACTTTACAGTGCATGGCCTGGATGTGCTTGGAAGGGGAGCCCAGTGACATAACTCGGTTGCCTTTCACGTGGCCCTGCTCTGCGTCCGGGGCCTGAGCGCCTGTGACGTGGAGCTTCTGCACAATGCGGACGTGTTCTGGCAGCTGACTGCAGGTGTCTGCCCAGTCAAGGCCGCCAAGCTTATGGAGGTCCTCCTCGCGACGCACAGCCCAGACCAGCGTCACGAGGAGCGGCGTCCTGACGCAGCGGAAGAGAGCGAGCGCTGTTCAGCTAAGATCTCACATTCAAGGCGATGCTGAATGGCGCTATATACACAGCAGAGCAAGCAGAAGGCACGGTCTTCCTGGTCCTCGCTGGAGACACCACAGTCAAAGAGCTTAGGAGCAATCACAGAGAGCTTACTTAGCTCCTGGCTGGCGGCAACGGTGGGCCAGATGGCTCAGCAAAGACATGAAGGGCGTGATGCCAATGCCGCCTGCCGCCAGCAGTAGCTCGTCGTACCTGCAACAATCACATTGCATGGAGGACTCCGTCACGCATGCGCATGGAACGCACCTTCATGTGCATGCATCCCTTTCTACTCAGCTGGTTTAGCACCTAGGAGACTCCTGCACACGAGCATCACCGTTTGGCTGGGACACGAGCATCACCGATGTGTCCTGGCAGATATGGAGGTGGGAATCATCTATTTTTGATATTTGACAGCAGGATTGTGCTGGCCTACAGACAGAAGAATCTAAGCACATTGTCCCGAGAAAAGGCATTGTTTGGAGTTTAGGGTATTAAAATTTACAACTCACAACCGCGAGCACTGCGCGTGAGGAGCCCAGCTGGATTGGTCAATGTGCACCGAATAAAGTCAATCTACAGAGCTGACAGGATAAAAAGACGTGCACTAGCAAAACCGAGCGTTGACTGGCACCTTGACCAGGTGGTGAGAGCAGCTCACTTCATGAGGAGGTCCTGCTCCTGGCCATAGGGCCCCTCCACCTTCAGCAGGAGGGGCTGCTGGCCCAACGCCTCCACATGAGCTGCCAACTTCCGCGTCCAGCCCCCGAGCGGCTTCATGATCACGCTCAGAGACCTACGCCCGTCAAGGGGACTGGAGCTGATGCTAAAGGGGTGCCACTGGAGGCGCGAGATGACTGGCACGTTGATGAAGACAATGTCGAGCGGCTTGTACTGGACACCTGTGAGAGGGTTGCCAAGTGTCACAGTGCCCGTCAGAATGCACCTTTGTGGATGTGAACCAGTCAATGTGGGCGCGAGCAATTATTATGACTACCTGACAACCCAAGGCATGGCGACTTTCTCTATTTAGTCTCACACTCCACAGAGATCATAAGCACGCAAGTCAATGCCAGCCCCACTGGCCGAATCTAAAGTCTGCTATGTGCTACCTGAGGTGCAAGGGCCAGCCTAGAGTCAGCTGCAGGCGGGCCAGGCAGAAGACACGCAGTGGCCGACACAATCAAAGCACCACACTGTAGTACACGGGCTTTCTGATGAAGGAGCAAGCTCCAGGCCAACCTGATGCAATTGGGATGACTATCTCCAGCCGGCTATCCGCCATGGACGTCACGCTCTCAGCTCTTACCAGGTTCCAAGACTGGACTGCTCTTGCAATTCGGTCAATGCCAAAGAAAGTGAGTCCCGGCAAGATGTAGAAGATGCCAAAGTCGCCAAGATGCAGGGCCACGAAGACCATGTAGGGCAGGTACAGCTGCTTAGGACAACATGCCCACGTGAAGCACACTTGTCACAGCTCAAGCAGCATCACGCTGCAAGCAAAGCTCTACAAGCATCCAGAGGGTGCACATTGTGCATGTGTGTTGAACGTGCTCCATTGGTAAGCAGCTTTACTCATCAACATTGATCAGAGTGATCGCAATCTGGTGTCTGCAAGTTCATCCACACTTCATTCAAGGCAATAGCAATTCGCCCCCTCCTGTCTCTGGCTTACATAATGGAGGTAAAAGAAGAGCTCGAATCTTTTTCGTCGCACAAACTCCAGCGAGGAAAAGAAGATGACCAAAAGAATGATTATGGCAATGACGCCTGGAAGGTTTGCAATTCCAAACTCCTGCCAATTGAAAGACTGCACGCGCCCACCAAACACTGTAGGTCACTATCTGCGGCTAAATGCTTGTAAGCCTCCCGCACCAATACGGCACTGGACCAGATGCGTATGGTGAGGTCAGCTACTGCTTATGCTACAACAGCTCGAATGCTGTATGGCCGGCGGTCGCCCAAAGATCGACTCATCATCTGAAGTTGCTGACTTCCACGCACGTCAGTGAGTGCATGCCTCTCTCACCTCCTTCCAGAGGCGTTCCTGGTCTATCCACAGCGAAAAGTAGCCTATGGCATGGAGCAATTCCAGCACAAAATGACCCACGCATAGCCAGCGGTGGTACTTGACGGCCTGCTCGAACGGGATGCCACACAGCCTGAGGAGTGCCGAGCCTCGAGTCACAGGAATGAATATGACAATAAGCGGCAGAAAGCCAACCCAGCCGATATTGACGCTGGCGGCGTCCCAGATATATTGGTACCTGCATGGTTGCAGCACGCCATGTGACTAGATCCGGGGTCCACGAAGAAAGCTGCACGGCATCCCTCTATGAGCGACCTGCTGCCAGCCGATGGCTGTTGCCGCGACGGCAATGAGGCGGGGGGGAGCTGGAGGGCTGCATTCCTTAATCTTAAGGACAGGCCCCCTCAGTGAGTCATCCTCCACCACCAGCGCAGGACTATCTCACCTGGGCTCCACGCTCGCATCAAAGTCTGGAGAGTCGGCGTTCTTGATGGAGTCATTCTGGTATTTGGCAAACTGGTAGACAATAACTGCCGTGACGACACTGGCCCAGAATATCTCAGTCACCGTCAGCGGGCCGAGGGGAGTCCTCGAGAGGAGGACGAACCTCCCTGCTCGAGACAGCTTCTCCCGGACATTGGTTCCGGATTCCCTGCAGATGCAAACGTTGCACAGATGATCAGGACTCGCAAGGAGGCCATCTTCAGCAGAATCTGTGTGCAGCGAAGAGAGTCCTTGCCCGATCCTGCATGCCAGCTTTGTGGCTTGCCCACACACGAGTTGCTGCAGCCTGATGGCTCAGACCTGGTGCAGGCCTGCGGAGGGTTTGGTGAGGTCCTAGGTGTGCCGCACGACTCAAGGCCTCTTCAGCCACGGGTTGTGCCCTGATGGTCGCAAATTGACTTGCATGAGTGCTACTCTACTCACCGCTTCCGACCAGGTGCCAGCGCGCGAGAGGCAAAGTACAGAGGCGCCAGAAGCGCGATAAGGTACAGCGGCACTAAGTACATCACCGAATACCCCTCTGCAGAGCAACGCACGCATCAAGACACGCTTGCTAGCCTCTGAGGAAACGGCTGTTGCCTCTCAAGCGCGCAGTGGCAAACTATTAGTCCTATGCCAGCGAAAGACGTGTCCTCACAAGAAGTTCGGAGAGGCTGAGCCTCTGGTCGTCACAGGCAAGGGCCGGAGGGCTCACCATAGCCATGCATCCACCGCGAGGGGTTGATGTCGAGCGGCTTCCAGACCTTGTTGTAGCCCCAGTTCGTGGCGAAGATGGACCAGGCGAAGATAAACCAGACCCAGGAGAGCCAGCAGACTGCAAGGATCGAGTCCGCGCACCTTGTGGAGTGCCCCCGCAGCAAGGTGCATGCGTCGGTCAGATCTGGGATCGCGCGTGAGATCTCAACAACGCGGGGCACATGTTCCTCGGACACGCTATGAGGGCAGCGGTCAGCACTGCACTCCTGGCGAGCGCTTGCACGGAAGCACAATGGGGTGAGACCCACCTGCCAAGAATTGGCGGGAGGAAGGGAGATCGCTTCTCGCCGGCAGGCGGCGGCTGCGCCGTCGCGGCGCTGCGCTCAGAGAGGACATGCTCGACGGCCGCCGCCATGCGGAGTCGCAAGGAGCTAGCGGCCGCGGGGGCACGAGGCTGGCAGCGGTGTTGGTCGACCCCGCGCGGTGTCGGTCGGAGCTCCTCGGTGACTTACCGGGAGCTCGAGCGGGGGCTCGGTCGCCCTCGGATTGGAGCGGCTGGTAGGCCCACCGCGCGAGCTGCCGCGGGTGTCAGCCGGGGCGTGGCCAATCGCGATCTCGGGCCGGCCGGGGCCCCGCGGGCGTCGGCCGCGGGCAGCGCCGGGAGGAGTGGGCCGGGCTACCGGCCCGCGCGTGGGGGCGCGNCCCGCCCCCGCGCTGCCGGCGCGCACGCGCGCGCCGCACGGGCGGCGCCACCCGGCCGGTTTGCCTCGCATGGCGGACTCCGAGCCTGTCCCCGCACCACGGCCCCCCACCGCTACTGCTGCGACACGCCGAGCGCACATTGCTGCGCTTGTGGCTCCTGCGCCCCCTCTGACAAGCAAGGCCCCCGCCGGGGCTTGCACCGCTGCGCTGCATCGCCCGCCTGCCCTCGCCCGCGTGTTGGCAACAGACATTCCCTTCCGAAGGGTGCCTGTGTAGACTGCCCAAGCGACACATCTGGATGCGCAAGCGGGCAGCACGACGCAAAGCGATATTAGCTCCGTCAAGGCTTGTCTGTTCGGGCTTGGTTGTTGTACGCGTGCGCAGCCCAACCGCAAGCATATGCGGTGGTTGAAACGGCAAACCCTGCAAAACGAGATAGACGAGCGTCAACTTGCCGCAAGGTGCAAGTGAGCCTCTGCAAGAGGTTCCATCGCTTCTGCACATCGACGAGTCTCGGAGGTAGAGATCCTCTTTCAAGCAACAGGCCATCCACTGACCGACAGGATTTAGCAGGCACATTGCTCTTCACCAGACGATGTGCTCCCCGTGAAGGTCACCACCGGCTGGTCAGATCGGCGATATGCGGTGTGATCCCTGTCGGCAACTTCAGTGCGTAGTGCTCCACTAGTAGCAACATCATCCATAGAGATTACGGAAGCGCCGGCGCCGAAGTAACCGGGAACTCCTGCAGGCATCGAAAGTGAACAACTTTCTAACACCTTCAAATACTGATCTTGAGGACGTGGCCCGGCGAAAGCGGCCCGTGAGAACACATTATTTACATAATAGTTTCTATCAGACCCCAGCGAACTGAGCAATTTGCTTAATGATCGCACATCGATATGCCTATCTATCGCAGTTGCGAATGTGCTCCCGGTATGCTTTGGGCACCAAGTAGTACCGGTGATACCCATTGCTGGGCGTAAGAACCACCACCGCGCCCGGTGCATCCACCGGCCCAAAGCGCTCTTCGAAGTAAGCAACGCCATCGATCTTCGTCTGATGGTCTACCCGTTGGGGTTTGCGGCGATCGATGTCGAGGACCACAAAGTCAACGCCCCGTCCGAGCGGAAAGCCCACGTGTGTGGCGTAGGAGGAGCTGACATCGTCTACGACGTACTGCCAATCGGTGATGGCCGGTCGCTTGTCAAGCTTGCCTTTGCGCTCATTGTCGTCGACTTTCACGGCAAAGCAACGCGGGATGATACTCTGAATAAGCTTCACTGCACGTTCGTTGTCCATGATGCTCAACATTGTTTGCTTAGGAATGCCATAACAATTTGAGTGGGCGCTGAGTGGGTATTGAGTGGATTGGCCAGGACATCTTTTTGGACATGAAACACAGGATTTGACACGCTGTTTTGTATTTTAACGACTGGTTTGTAGTTTGAGTTTGTGAGTGGCTAGAGTTAATAAGCCGCATAGCTCTTCCCACCGATGTTGCAGAAGAGGTGGTAGACCCCTGAGAGCCCACTCAGCGCACTCAGCGCCGGCGAAGAGGCTGCATGGGGCATCGGCGCGGAGAGAACTATATCGAAGACATACTTTGCGATCATCTGCGAGCACTACATTATTCGATCTACATGTTGGGACTCGAAATCAACGATGCGCTCGCTCACCATTGGACTGTGATTAATCTGAGTACGATTTGCATTGCATTATTTACTTAGTAATTCCTTTATATTTTTTGTCGTTAGGAGAGTTGAATATCTGCTACCCCACTTTACCCAATAAATGCCTATAAAAACTACTAACTAAAGCAAAGTGTCTTAAACAAGAGAGTGCCTTACTCATATCTTCATAAGTGGGGGGTAGTAGCGTGCAAACTGTCGATGTTTCAGACGAAGTCATTGAAGATCTCATATGAGGATAGGTTCGCTATGTTGTCGGATAACCCCCGCGTCACGGTCATGCTTCCAGTCGGTAAGGAGATGATTTGTAATCGGCGATAAGTAGATGCATTCTTTTCAGGCGCCGAGCGGCAGCTATCATGCGTTGTCGACGGGCAAGGCCAAGCCTTGTTATGGTGCGTCTCATGGGTGTAGTCGCTTTAGCAATCACTACAATTGTTTTAGGTGATTAAGACTTCCTGGTTGCGGCGGATGTATTACCCACCTGATCGATTTTGTAACCAAGGCGGCATTGGCAACGTAGTAGGAGGTCTTAAACGGTCAAGAGGAGGAGCTGACGGTGCCCTAGAAATGCCTGATTGCGGCGGGCGAATGACCATGATAGCTGGTGTGTTACCCGCCTCATTGGGGTCGCGCCCGAGGCGGCGCTGGCGCCTCACGGCGGCCTAGAAAAGATCGTTGGCAATTTCTTGAGCGCTACGAATGTGTTGTCCTGCAACGTAAGCGTTGATAACTTGGTCGCTCATAACTTGATTTACTGCTGAGTTTACAGTCACAAATAGGCTTCTCTTGAATCTTGTAGCTTAATTGATGTGACCTGCGGCCGCTGCCTTGCAGCATTTGGGTGCGTAGAACATTCAGCACCTCGCGATAGGCCTGCAGCAGCAATAAGAGCAGTTCGTTGCGGTATTCTTCTGCGATTTTCTATCTCTTCGTGCTGCCCATGGTCAACAGTTAGACGCTGCGGCCGATATTACCACAAAGCAGTACACGATTGTTCCCCATGTTGATAATGTAGGGGCGCGAACCGCGGAAGAACACATCAGCAATTGAAGAACAATGAACTTGCCCATTTAGCGGGCCACAGGGTTCGCCATACCATTCAACGTTTCCTGCATGCTTGAGTGCTGCGCGCACCTGCAAAGGATCCGATGGATCCTCCAAATAGTTCAGGGCTGTCGCACCTGAGGTAAAAAGATTTCTGTAGCCCTTGTACTATTCTCTGAAGATTCGAGTAAATTAGGGTCATCAGGTAGTTCTTCAGCTAGAATAACACGATTTAGACGTGGCATAAATTTTGATCCGCAATGTACCTCGTCTTTAGTATGAATCTGACGCTCTACAGCTATAATGTCTTCTAGATAATGGCCTTCTTCTAGTTTTACGGAGCTATGTCGAAGCTCAGGATCGTTGGCTTCTTGCTGTAGCACCGCACGTGTCAGGGGTTTGCGCATGACCTTCTCTTGTTTGTAATAGTAGTAGCAAGCAGCGCCTACGAGACATGCGGCTGCAACGGCAGCGATTGGCCAGAAGATAGCTGCGACTATCAGGGTCCCCGGCAAAAAGCAGGTTGCTACTGCAACTGGCGTTGCTATCAACATAGTTAAAGCAGAGGCTCTCTGTGCGTACTGCGCATGCCTAAAGCAAGCCTTTACTGGGTGGGTTCCCAAGCGATAAGGTGCAGCCGCCTGGATTGCTCTGGCATGTAAGGCAAACTCTCTTTGATGGTCGTTCCGACCATCCGCATGAGCCGAGTCTTGTCTTGATACTTCGATGCATATCTTTAAATAAATCAGCATAATCAGTAATTCCTAGTAAATAGTCTTTGTAGTCTCGTGGCCTAAGAAACGTGGATTAAGAGACAGGTACCCACCAAGTATACAATGGGCTAATGTAAGGCCAAGCCCGTACACATCATGTGATTTTCTTGCTATTGCATTAGCATTTGGCGCTTTATCCCTGATTGTCTTCTGCCCAACGATTTTATACCATCTCTGACTGAGCAACCAAAGTCTGCTAGTTCCACAGTTCCTTCTCGAAATATTCATGGAATTCATGGGATTGTGTTGTTGTGCAGTATTTACATCACATAATATTATATCTCTTTTTCAACACCGGGGTCCGGTGCAGGCATCAGCATTGCTCGCCAATGCGAGCTCCTTGGGACAAGCAGGTCCGGCTACTACTATCAGCTTGCTGCGGAGACCGACATGAACCTGCGCGTGATGTCCGCCATCGACCGCGAGTACACCGCTCGACCGTTTTACGGGGTGCGCAGGATTAACCATGCGCTCCGGGCACAGGGCGAGTTTTACCAATCACAAGCGGGTGCAGCGCCTTATGCATCCGATGGGTTACCCCGCGGTGCACCCAAGCCCTAACACATCGAAGCCCGCGGTTGACCACAAAGTCTACCCCTACCTTTGAAGAATCTCGAAGTAATCAGGCCCAATCAAGTCTGGGCAATCGACATCACGTACATCCCAATGCGACGCGGAGTTCTCTACCTGATTGCTATCTTCGATTTGTTCAGTCGGTACGGTCTGGCCTAAGTATTGTCCAACACAATGGACGTCGATTTCTGCCTCACCGCGTTGGAAAGGGCGCTCGCTAGGGAACAGCCTGATATTTTCAATAGCGACCAAGGAGCCCAATTTACGAGCGTCGATTTTACGAGCCGACTCCTTCACAATGGAGTACAAATTAGTATTGACAGCAGAGGACGATGGCTCGACAACGTGTTCATCGAAAGGCTGTGGCGCAGAGTGAAGTATGAAGAAGTTTATTTGCATGAATTCGTGAGTGGAGCCGTGGCATTTGAAAGGTTGAGAGACTATTTTGAGTTCTACAATGACGATCGCCCCCATCAAGCACTGGGGTACAAAACCCCTAAAGAGGTGTTTTAAAGCAGGAATGACTCTCTCTTAAACTGACCCGTTTTTTGTCCAAACAATGGGTACACCTCAAACTGTATTGCACCCGCTTTCCAAAAAGCAGGCTGATTGTCGAGGGCATTAGAAAACCGCTGTTTGTTATTCACTGCTGTTGTGTACGAGGGGCGGCTGCTTTGAATCTTCCAGGTTTGCGGACACCTCCATAATTGTACCGTAAATATATTTAAGGCTCTTACTTATATGGGAATAATCCTTGTCCCTACCTCACCACGTACATCACACTTAGAAAGCCGTCGACGTACACGGCGCCTTTGGCGCCAATTGGCTGGACCTCCTTCACCGCCTTGCGAGGCGAGCAGCGGCCCGCCGCCACGGGCAGCAGGGCGAGCAGCCTGGCTTCCATGTCGCCGGGTCCCTCGCCCAAGTATTCCGGATGCGCCTGGCCGTCTCTTTGCAGCGGTCCCTAGCTTTCGCTGTCCACTTGCGCGCAGGCCGCGCTCTGGCTTCCGTCAGGGCGACGTCTTTCCGCCTGCTAGCTACTCAGATTTGCATCTACTGAAGAGAGGTTACTGAGAGTTCGCTTACTGCTGTCTCAGTCCTTAGCACTCCGACTCCTTCAGACCTTGTTCATTCTTTTGGGCTGGCCTCTCCCAGCCACCAGTTAATCTGGCCGCGCTTGCTCCTGAAAGCCTAAGAAGAGATTCTCGCCATCCTCTAGGATAATGACCATTTCTAGTGGGATTAGATTTTGTATATGTTTCAACCGCGCCCCTCATACAATCTATCATGCCAGCACACTTAATTTTGTCCTCTTTTTTGCTAGACACTTTTGGTAGGTACGCTCAGTATCATGTCGTATCGCAATCGATAGGCAAAAAGTTGGTGTCGTTCAATTATTAGGAGGGCTTAAGATGACATCTCATACGCTAGATGAGCAAATCGATCATGGTCTGATAGGAACCATGCGGGCCGCTTTCGCCGGCGGTTCGCCTGGCCTGTTGACATTAGCCGAAATAGATTTATCCGAGTGGCAACAGAATGAAACTGAAGTGAGGAGAAGCCTGGCTTGAGTCGCGTACTGCGGTACCAGCAAAAAGCAGCACTTGGAAAAGTTAGATAACACAATGCCTACTTATGTAGCTTTACAGTCTCATGACCCCAACCCGAACCGGGGTAGTATCATTATCCGGGCAGACGCGGGAAAAGTTCATATATGGGAAGTGTGGATACTTCAAAAGCATGACGACGCAATGTATTCAGCATAAAGAAAGTGGTCGGGTTTTTACGCACGACAACATTCCAGACTATTTTCTTCGAACAACCAGCAATACTAACGATCATACGTTGTGGGAGTTGGAAAGTGTCCCTGATAATATTTTGTGATCCCGCCTTCGTAATTCTTAGACAAAGAGGTATCTTGGATGCGACGGTAGGGACAGCAATCGCGTTTTTGCGCGCAGGGATGATAAACCAAATTCTGATTTTGGCTAGGGGATTATGGAACTTGACAGTAATCGTCTGCCCTCGGGAAGTATTGTTGTGCAGGATTTGATCTTTTTTACCTCTATAATAACAGCTCTCGCTGGCGCCTTAGCGCTTTCTTTTCTGTTCCCGCCTTTTGCAGTACCGGAAGCGGTCGCCGGAACAGCGGCAATAGCAACGGCGGCTGCAGGCCTGGGGACTGGTGTTATAGTGATACTGATGTCGCCACAGAATGAGATACCAGGTCGGCTGACTACTGCCAGTTTTGGGAGTGGAGAAGTTTTCAAAATTGTTGTAGGCGGAGCTACAGGTTAGCCAGTCACCGTTGATAGATGTGCCAAAATTGGACAAGAGAAGTGCACATAAAACCGGGAACTCAAAAGTACTATCGCTTCTGCTTTTTTTTGCAAGATGCGCAACAACTAGAGGGACACCCCCTAAGCTTCCGTGCAGAGGGTGCTGAGCTCGCCACTCACATGCTGCGATGCCCCACTGGACCAGAAGTGGTGGGCATCCACAAGCTCCTCCGTGACGCTCTGGCGGGTTTGATGCGCGACGCCGGGTACCGTGCGGTCGTGGAAGTGAAAAACATCACGCCTATCGCCACGGATGCCCAGGGACGTCATCATCGCCGCACACTTGACATTGTGGGCGTGCAACCTGGTGGAGGACCACGGGCCTTGGTCGATGTTGTGGTAACGGAGGCCTATAAAGGTCCAGCATCGACACACATCTCTGGCCACGCAGTGGGCAGTGCTGAACAAAGAAAGTTGCAGCACTCCTCCGATTACCCCCCCATGTGATCAGCTCCTGCCAGCGGCAATCGACATCTTTGGCTGCTTAGGTCCTCGTTTCCTTACTCTCCTTCAAAACATAGCCAATCTAGGCTACACACGACATGCAGATGTGTTCCCGGCTGAGATGGGCTTGCCAGCTGCGTATCTGCTGTTCTTGCGACGACGAGTTTCGGCCTATTTGCAGCGTGCTCAGGCTAATGCTTTGCACCAGAAAGCTGGGCGAGCTCTAGTTGGTGGTAGAAGGGCTTCGTATCTGCCATCTAGTATTCAGGCATCGGTTAGCGACCTTTATGTTTTGACCTGTGGTCACTGAGCGGGTCAATCTACTGTAGGATAAGTAGGTCTTAAGACGTGTTTGCCTTCGTACTTGGCCATTTGGCCTTCGTTTGTTTCAAATACACGAAACTTTTTACTAATCGTGGCTACTTTTCAGGCTGCGGCAGGACACCTGGGCTGCCTTCCAAGCGAAGTATACATAAGCGATTTACATGAGGGCTATTTTGACCTTCACGTATACTACATCGCATCGTGTCGCGATTGGAAGGTGCTTTGTACATATGTCGGCCCTGTCTTTTATTGCTCTGATTGGAAGACCCAATAGATCACAACGATCTCGATCTCATAAGGCGATCTGGGCATGCGACACAAGGGCGGTCGGCCTCTTTGCCGGCTCTGAGTGGGCTGAGTGGGCACTCAGGGGTCTACCACCTCTTCTGCAACATCGGTAAGAAGAGCTATACGGCTATTTATTTCTACCCACTCACACACTCTACTGTAAATCAGTCAATACAAAACGTGTCAAATCCTGTGTTTCATGTCCAAAATGATGTCCTGGCCAATCCACTCAACACCCACTCAACGCCCACTCAAATTGATATGGCACTTCGAAGCAAACATTGTTGAGCATCATGGACAACGAACGTGCAGTGAACCTTATTAAGAGTATCATCCCGCGCTGCTTTGCCGTGAAGGTCGATTACAATGAGCGAAAAGGAAGGTTCGACAAGCGACCAGCCATCACCGATTGGCAGTACGTCGTAGACGATGTCAGCTCCTCCTACGCCACACACGTGAGCTTTCTGCTCGGACGGGGCGTCGACTTTGTGGTCCTAGACATCGATCGCCGCAACCCTTAAACGGGTTGACCATCAGAAGAAGATCGATGGCGTTGCTTACTTCGAAAAGCGCTTTGGGCCGGTGGATGCACCCGGCGCGGTGGTGGTGCGCACGCCCAGCAATGGGTATCACCGATAAGTAGGCAATTCGATGTGCGATCATAAAGCAAATTGCTCAATTCGCTGGGGTCTGATAGAAAATTTTATCATGGATTAATGTGGTCTCACGGGCCGCTTTCGCCGGAAGCTTCAAATGATAAACTTAACGGAGCCGGTTATTGTCGACAAATAACCATTAATACTCTCCAAAATGGAATTGATACTTCTTATCGGCAACTTGCAAAAATCTCAGATACTCAGCTAAGAAGCATTGTTCAATGCCTTAATGCATGTTACCGGCAAAATCATCCAGGTGAAACTGGTTACCGAGTAAGAGATGATGTTTATGGAAGCATAGTAAATATACTTACAGTACAAGATGCTCCGCATTATGCAGTTTAGAATAACCCCTCAACATAAGATCTGCAAGGAATGTACATGGTTGAAGATTATATCTTATAAATACAAGCCTTAATACTATTACATTCGCAAATACTTCTCTACTGGGAGTTTTAGCCCGATACATGCGTGTTATAATAATTTGGGGCGTGCAAGGTGCCTAAACGTAGTAGGATTTACTCCCAATAAAAGCAGAGATATTCAACCACTTTGTTATCGCCAAAATACGTGCTGCAATACATCAATGGCTTTGAATATTATACTAGGCGTGACATGTTCCTATTCTAAAATATATATTGCACAACACAATCTTCTGCACGGCCCTATACAATATCACTGATGACAAAGAGACCAAAGGGTATATTGTTCAGTGGGTTATGGGTGGCTCTGGTACGGATCTTATTAGCATTGGAAACCCAGTACCACGTGCTTTTATCAAAGACTTGTTTGCCAAATTAGCTGTATGTTGCAAAGCTCGATGATTTGGCGACGGTCATCAAGGGAGACCACCAGTTTTTTCTTAACCATTCCAGTTCCACCTTCAACTGGCCTATTTGTTGATACAGCGCATCGAGCAGAAGCTCATCGGCGCGCTCCTGCTTACGAGCGGTGCCCCGCTCAAACAGGGATGAGGCGCCTTCCTGTAATTGCTTCTTCCAGATGGCAATCTGTCACGGATGCACACGAGACTCTTGCGCCATTTTGGCGACGGTCTTATGTCCATGCACCGCCTCCATCACTACACGCGCTTTGTGCTGGGTCATGGACCGGACCGGACCCTTCTTCATGTTCGCTCCGATGGTGGGCATCTGAACAGGTAGGATATCTCTTAAACTTCTGTCCGACAATGGGGGTGGGTGCACTTCAGCTCGCGCCTCCGCCGCAGGCGACATATAAAGCGGGCATCTAGGCCAATGGCTTATGCGAGTACGTCATCGATTCCACTTCGCACCGCAAAACCAAATCTGAATGCTTGAAACATCCCGAAACCGCGAAGGGACCCGGGCTAGTTAGTGCCCCGTCATAAAATGCTGTATTCCTTGGCGAAACCTTAAATTTCGCGCGTAGGAGTTGCCTTCGGCCCGGTGGCCTGAAGAAAGCTGGCGCGTAAGCGCCTCGATTTTCTACAATGACGTTTCCCGGGCATAGCAGCACCGCAGGGGCGACACTGGCGGCCACATTCTAAGAAACGCGTCGCGCTTTCCGGCTAACGCGGTGGATCCCGCGGGATGACGTGCCATGATCACAAAATTGGTGGTGATCACGTATGCCTAAGCATATGCTTTAAAAGATGGGAGGCCACTCCACGTACATCGAGACATACCGAAAGTTCGCTTGAGATACGAAATGGTACTTTCAATACCAGCGCGAAATCGTTTCAATACTCTGTACACGGCTTGCGTAGAAGTCATGTCAGATAACTCGAGTCCACACTTTCTGCTGAATGCAACGTCTTCGATACCGACCTTCTTGATGTCGAACAGGTTTGCCCGTGAGGCGAAGCCACCATCAAAAGCGACCTGCTGAGGCGCACTGCCAAGGACGCCTTTGACTCGTTCAATCATGGTCAGTGCAAGTGACGAATCCGCAGGGTATCCGTCACCGATAATGCAGTCCAGAATGATGCCTGACTTTCGCGAAGTGAAAAACAGTTTGTGGCCACACTCCACTGCTCGACGACCTTTTATGATAATATCGATATGCAGCTCAAAAATAGAAACAATATTCTCCTCCAATGGGACAGGTTGCTGATCAAAAATGCGTCGACGCGTTTGCACGAGTACCTGTTGCGCGAGGGCATGAAAATGAGCCATTGCCCCTTCTATGCCCATCGCAGCGATGCTTGCGCTCAATTTCAGGGCGGGGATGGCGACTTGTGCGTACTCAATCGCTTTTTCAGTGACATAGTAAAGATCTCTCTGCACAGCGGCTCCCGAACGTCATGCGTCGCTGCATATTGGATTGCTATCATCCGCCTTTTGGCAATCCGTGAATGGTCTTGAAAAATGTAGGCCGCGTGGGCTTTGCTTCGTGCATTACACGAGTCAGCACACGTACGCAGTCCCAGAGCAGCGAAGAATCCAAGAGAGCATGGATATTTGTCTGAGTCACTGTGCTATCGCCGCGGATGCTCGCCCCGTCCTCGATTGACTGCTTCATAGCCTGAGCAATAAGACGCTTGTTGATCTTCTCAAGCGCATCCGCCAAAAAATTTTAATATTACGCTGAAAAGTGCCTTTCGTCGGGAATTGACCCGCGTGCAGGCGGACGAATGCGTGATATGCTACCGACTCACCCAATGCAAGAACCAAGTCTTCATAGCTTTACGTTGCTTCACAATCAACGCACGCAAGACTTGCTCGGCACTTAATCCAGTGCGCCCAATTTTTTACGAGGGATGTCCACCTGACTTTCGCGTCCCTATACGATATCTCCGTATCCATTGTAGAAGCTCTGTCCCGAGCTGGTCTACCAGCGTACTGATCTTTTCCCTTTCAAGCCGTTCGCCCCTCAAAACTTGGCCAGCTTGAGTTGGCATAAGGGGCAGTTGATGGTGTAGGGTGGCACGCATTGGGTCGGCTTTCTCCGTAGCTACCCACCACCCGTCTTGCCGTTCTGATGGCGGCCAGCAATGAAACAGGCGTGGTGCAACCGGTCGCGCAGGTCGCAGCTGCCTGCCGACGGCGGGCCATCTTGCTGCATACAGATGCTGTACAAGCAGTGGGCAAGATGCCCATCGACGTACAGCATTGGGGTGTCGATCTGCTGGCTTTCGCTGGCCACAAGCTGGGCGCACTCGGTGGTACAGGTGTTCTGTACGTTCGGCGGGGCGTTGCCCTCATTGCCATCGTCCTCGGCGCACAGCAGCAGGGGAGCCGCGGTGGCATCGAAAATGTCGCTGGACCCGCCTCTTTGGCGGCCGCATTACAGCTTTGCCCGACGTGGCCGAGCTGCGGCGGTGGCCAAGCGACGCAATCCGTTTGAGCAAACTTTATGCGCACAGCTCAACGATATCGACATTGTGGGGCTTACGGCTCGCCGCTTGCCCAACACGAGCTGCATCAGATACCTGGCTGCGCAGCTGATCGCTTATTGATGGCGCTCGATCTACAAGGCTTGGCCGTCAGCACTGGCAGTGCGTGCAGCTCTGGAACTATCGAACCATCGCCTATCCTTTTAGGCTTGAGCCCAACGAGATGAGGCACGGGAAGCAGTAACCCTAAACCCTAAACCTAAATGGGAATTCTTTTCTGCGTCATTTTCCCGTCGCTCAAGTGCGTTTGAGCGATGCGGTCGTCGACGTGGCTAGGCGTATGCGCACGGCTCGTAGATGTGCTTAGGCGAGCCGCCAGCCACGCGGTGCATGCTAACGTTGTGTTTATGCAGCAAATTGCTTTGACATGCAAAGGTGCTGCGGTCAATTCCCGATACATAGGTGTGACCTTACGCCTCATGTGTTGTGTCGCGGCTAATCAAGGCCATCGCATAAGCCAATGGCTGAGCATTGCGCAAGGTCAATAATATGAGACCATGCAAGAGGCCGATGTTGTCATCAATTTTTCCGCCCCAGCCATTTGCCGACAGTTGTTGCCAGTATGCCTGCATCGCAAGCTCTATCTTGTTGCTTCCACCTGTTTAAGCAACACAGATAGATAGGCAAATCGATGTGCGCTCACTAAGAAAATTGCTCAGTCAGCTGGGGCCTGATTGGCACCATGATGTAAATATTGCTCACCAGGCGCTTTCGCCGGCTTGAGCTTGCAATGACCTTACGGGATGCCTGCTTTGAAAGTGCAGTACCCTAACAGAACCTTTGCAGAGGATAAACGTCGTTGTCTTGAGTCGGATCCGCGTCAAAGCCTACGCAGGGGCACACCTCGCATGTACTTAAGTCCAAGGTACTGAGTGGTATATTGTTTTTAAGCTTATGAAATTAATTTTCTTTTGGTAACTAAAAGCCACCAGCATATTTACCATCGGGTTTAGTGATTCAGGCTATAGGGTTTGGGGTTTGGGATTTAAGGCTGAGGGTTAAGGGTTCAGGGTTTAGGGTTTAGGGTTTCGGGTTTAGGGT
>WELB01000198.1:8004-26829 GCA_009602725.1 Spirogloea muscicola
TTTTTTTTTTTTTTTTTTTTTTTTTTTTTTTTTTTTTTTTTTTTTTTTTTTTTTTTTTTTTTTTTTTTTTTTTTTTTTTTTTTTTTTTTTTTTTTTTTTTTTTTTTTTTGGCGGGGCGGCGCTGCCGCCTGGCGCCGCCGAGGCCGCGCGCGCAGCCTTCCAGGACGCCGGCGCCGCCGTGCGCGTGGCGGGCCGCGCCGAGCCCGGCTTCGGCCTCACGCTGGAGGTCGACCTGGCAGCCCTCCCGCCGGAGCCTGGTGGGTCTGCGCCGCCGCCGGCTCCGCCTCCGGCTGCCCTCCAGACCTCAGCCCTTCCTCCCGAGACCGCCAATGTCCGAGCAAGCAGACCCAGATCGACAAAGCTGACGTGCGGTTATAAATCGGAACAGTGTCACTGTGCGTTGTTGTCCAGCCTCGTCGCGCTCGTGACCACGAGCTTGGGGTCGTGTCAGAGCCTATGGTAGCTCGTCGCAAAGGCTTCACCACTGGCACCACAATCTCACGCTGCAGTTAGGCGCCCTCTGAAGCCTCGCAAGCCGTCGTGTGGCAGAGGCTCGTGACTCTGCCCTCGGCCGGGTGGCGGAGCTCCGGGCGATCGTCTGCGGTGCCCAAGTGCGTGCCATCCTGGCCCGGCTCGCGGCCGCGCAACCGCCAGATGCCGGCGGCGCCCTTGTGGCAGTGGCGCAGAGCACCAGAGACCACTTTTTCGTTGCCCCCTCAGTGAGGCGCGACGATACTCGCAACCTGGCCCTCATGCTCACCGACCATCTGGGCTGCATTTCTTTAGGTAGCTTCTTGGAGATGCTGCAAGCATGCTTTGCCAAGACGAGCCGGCTGCATTTCCTGAGAGGCACCCGCCCGCACACTGCTTATGCTGTTATTGCCTTGTTGCAGTCAGAGCAGGTCACAGTCGTCTTCCCCATGCACTTTCAGGACGGGGATGAGTCGACCTTGGCAGCATCCTTGCTCCAGGTGAGCCCAGTAGTTGTCAATCCTTCCTAGCGCCACAGCTGCAAGTTACTGTACGTCCATACATCTCTCGTGACGACCAACATCTGCTGGACCAAGAAGCAGCCGGGACAATAGCAGCTGAAAATCCCTGAATCCCTGAATACACTTACTTCTTGTGCCATGTCCCGTGACAATCAAGGATGGGAGCCCTCTGGCTCTTGAGCTTTGTGCTCCTCTGCCTGAAGTGCAGCCGCTTACACTGTCAGGAGTTTGTGGAGGCACGGAGGACGCCTGCTCTGAGCTCCGCTCCGTTCTGCTCATATGCCCCGTTTCCTCCATTGGAGCTCAAGGGAGCTCCAGAGCAGGCCCTGCTTGCGAATGCTGGTTACGTGTCCCTTGGTGAGGTCTTGTTGACCTTGTTTACAAGCAGAGACATCCCCATCCCCGCTCAAGTGTCCTCTTCAAGGCTTAGCAATCCGTGACCTTTGACATTTCTGCAAGCATTCCCGGATCTTGTCGCTGATTTGACCAACTTGCACTTGGATGAGCAGACCAACAAGCTGATCATCTTGCCACGCCATCAGTGCGCGTGTCACGGGTCTCTGCTAGAAACTGAAGTGGTCTGCAAGCAGTCGTATTTCCCAGGCATACGACAGGGCCAAAGTTGGATAAGACAACATGGTCGCTCATCAACTTCCACGCCTATGTCAGCTACCACATCAAGGTGAACGGGCCCTCATTGCAGAGCACAACTGTGGGGGCCTTCAATTGAAGCTTGTTGGAAGTGTTGCTGCGCAGACTCTCAAAAAATGTAGAATGCATAGTGTCACTTGAGCAAGTGTGACGCAATCATCCTCGGGCCTGCGCTAAACCAAACCCAGCTTCTTAACTGACAGTGCTCCAAGACCTTCATGCACGCACGCATGCGCCGGCGAGGTGATTCCCTTATCCAGGTATGCACTGTGCCAAGCCTCTGTGATGTCGCCTGCAGACCTGTACCTGAGTCTGGACTAAGTTTTCGCTTCTTCACAAGAGGAATATTGCCAGTGCATACTGGACATGGCCATTGCCGATTGTGCTGTAGTACTCTACTCAATGCAGGTCGGCGTGCAAAAAGTTGGATATGTCTCATGCCACTTCTTCAATGTCATGCAGGCCCTAAACAAGGCCAAACCGGATCTTGAGAAGGAGAAAAGACTGCACAAGGGCGGTCGGTGAAGCGTCAAGTCTGATTGAGGAGGCGATGCTTGTGACCAGTCCAAAACGTGTCCTCAGAAAATCAGTTGGAGCCTGTCCTCTTGCTCTGCTATGGCAGACAATTGCTTGTTTTATTACAAGTGCAACAAGGTGCTTAGACATCGGCCTCGGCCAGCTTGCCATGCTGCCCACCTGGTCCAGTAGTGTGCAAACAATCTAATAGCAGGTCATCATCAGAGGAGTCCTGCAGCAGTGTTTAAAAGAACGTAGAGGGATGAGCTCGCTTGACTACTAGCATTTGCAAGTTGGATTCATTGTGCATACATTTCGAAGCACGCACGTGCCGGCTTCACGTACTGCTACTTACAGGTGAAGCTCTCATCCAACTAAATGAGCAGCCTGGCCACACTGGCAAGACGTGTGGGGAAATTGCTGGTGTTGTTGGTCATGTGGGCTCTCTTGCTCAATTCATTCAGCCGCTTGGGGACCAGCATTGGGGTGCCCTGCGAAACCCCCAAAATAGTCCGACTGACTGTCTAGCAGCTCTAATTGGCGCAGAATCCTCCCAGCAACCTGCTTCACCTTGGGAGCTCCGTGCTGGACAGCGATAAGAAGTTTAAAGTATCAGTACCAGGTCCTGATGACCTGATTGCCATTTGCAATTGGGAGCAAGGCATTACCTGTGCATGAGCATGGTGCAAGGAAAAGAGGGAAGCGCCTAGACAACGCCATGTGTAAAATGTGTGAAAGACCTTACAGAGATACTTATTGTACCTCTGTGGGGTCTGGATTCTTTATGTCACATGCTCCGCTTGAAAAAGAGCACTTGGTATACAAGCAGGCATTCTCATCATAATTGGGCCTCTACACATCTATACCTGGGCCACAGTGATGACATGCATCTGTGCCGCCATGCCATATTTCTTCTTGTACTCCTCTTCACGAAATATAAGCTCACAGAGGACAACTGCCCGTTCCTGTGATTGTGGGGTGCCATTTGTCAGCAGTTCAATAACAGGTTGGATCCCTCTCGCCTCGGCTATCAGCCTCAAACCCTTCTGAACCATCCGCTCTTCCTGCACGTTTGTATACAGGTTGGATGAGGACAACTATGCCAGCCAAAATGAAACTGAGCGATCTTCTAACAAGCTCAGTTCCTCTGAGCGCAAGCAGCATGCGCCCATCATTGACCAGATGTGATGGACTGTTCATCTGCTGATGCAAGTGAAATGCACGATACCATGTGAGTAATGTCAGCTCATCTATTGGTGAACTGTACCACCAAACATGCTGACCTGCACAAATGTGTGCAATGCCCGGACGGCCTCCTCAGCAGCTGCACTTTTGGCCTCCCTATGTAGAGTAGTCCAGAAGCATGTCTCATTATCAATTGATAATCCAAGACAAATGACGAGGGGACTCAGCTGCCTCTGTGATACTGACCAGTTGACAACCTTGTGCAGCGAAATGATCCTGTGATCGCACTGTCTATATGGCTTGTCAATCCTTTCAGGTGAACCACAGCTCAGAACGTGCAAAGCGGATGCAAGTTGTTTGCAAGAGCAGGCGCTACCTCAGGACAAGCACCAGTGGCTTGATAGCCTGGGCTTGCACCAGGCACATGCTGCGCTGCACACTGCAGATGCCGCTGTGCAATATGCATGCTTCCTCTGGTGCGCCAAAGCATCCCAGTCTTCGATGCTTCACAGGCTTGCTGCAGATTCCATCAGAGTACAAGTTGGTCACAGCACTGCTAACCTGAGCAGCAACGCTTGCTTCCAAGATCCAGGATACATGTCATTGCTGCTTGTCTTGTCACAAGAAACTAATGTCGGATCACCCCATACCTAAGGCTGGGCGTATTGGTGGAGAAGTTGGCAAGCATGGCCACCGCTCGTCGCTTGCCCAAGGGTGTCCCGCGATCCAGCATGCGCACGAGGACAGGGATGACCCCCTGGGCAGCGACCTGGCGCTGCAACTCAACTGCCCTGGGCAATGTGAACCGCTCAAGTACACCTGCCACAGCTTCCTGCACAAGGTGCACTCTGCGCTGTCACATATGGTGAGATTACCATTGAAATACAGAACAAGGGTTATGTACGACACTCTTGTCAGTGCACGACACTGCTGTTTAGGCTTGACAGACTTGCGAAGGTGAGCTCCGCGCTGGAACACATGCAGCAGATTCATGAAGCAGAGAGCTTGCACCAAGCTCTGAGGACATCAGCTAGCTCTTGCACCTATCTGTGAATATGGAGTGCAGCCCTGGACTGTATGCAGCAGGGCTGCGCAGAGTAGGGTCTGAGCTTGGTCGACCTCAACGGTCAGCAAGGTATGAGGAAAGGGGCTGACGCCAACGCCATGTACCTGCAGCGCTCCAACTTTGGCTTGGAGAAGGACCGCAAGCACAGAGATGACACCACTGCTTTGGAGGAGCTTGGTTGTGGCCTCATCCTCGGCGGGCACGTTGGCCAGTATCCGTGCTGCAGCCAGCCTTTCCTCAGGCCGCTGATCGCCCGGAGCCTTGAAGAGGCTGACGAGGTAAGAGAATGCCGGCTGGCTACTTTGCAGGGCCTTCAACTCATACTCCTCAAAGTCGGGCGAAAGGCAATAGATCAAGTGAAGGGCCTGCCTCCGCAATGTGGGGTCAGCGTCCTCCCTGAGGAAGCTGAGGAGCGGTTGCAAGGCGTGCTCCTTGAGGAGAGGCCTCGCCACCTACAAGACATGGTAATCACGTGCATATCGAGCATATCAATGAGTACTATCCCAGGCAACTAAGCAGCATAATCCATTGACGCAGCGAAGAGTGATTGTTGGTACAAGATGCATATGCAACAAAAGCCAAAGTGCTTTGAATAAACAGATGACGACAAACATACGGTATCCCTCTGGGAGATGTCAAGCAACAGTTTGTGCAGTCTTACAGTGCCAGTGACCAAGCCTTCTGCTGCACCAGCGAGCCCTTTGAGCAATGAAGCCTGCGCTCACAGTGCACAATCTGGTGATTGTAGCTGGATGTATACAGACTGTAGCTTATGATTTCCATAAACAGGTCTACATAAGAGAAAGTACAACGAAGTACAGTCTCTTGGAGACGAGTACGCTGATAACACCAGCTGCAAGCACAAAAATTATAGGGAGCTCTCCCTTCCCCCTTCTCCTTTCAAGGACCCTAAAAGTAGACTGCTTGACTACCCTGACATCTCTTGCGCAAACAGGACGTAGCTTACAAGAGGGACATATATCTGTTTGGCCAAGATGAGTGGCCTATAATTGAGAGGATAGCAGCGCAGTCTTTTGAGCATGCACACCCCCCGCATGCCTCATTCCAGGAAACCTCCACACAAACATAGAGGCAGTAGTGAAAGACATACCTGCACCTCATTGCTGACACTGGGCCCAAGCAGGGGGAGGAGGGATAGGAGGTTGTCTTCCAGCTCTCTCTGACTTTCCCTTGTCTTTGTCCACTTGCGACCAGTAGCTGTGAGGATGTGCGCCAGCATGTCAGCCACAGCAGCCTGCCAGTGAGACAAATGAGATCTTGACTTCAGCCCCATGTCTGGGCGAAACGTGAGAAAGGTTAGGCACAGATATGTGTGAAGGTCATCAGCACCTGTGCTAAGGATGTCCCAAATATGACTGCAAGCTGGCGGCCTCGAAGAAACATTGCATACCTTTGCAATTGGAGACAGACGGATGTTGCTAAGGAGAGCCGTAAGGGTGGGCCACACTCCTGGGGCCTTCCCAATAGCTCGAGCAATGCTTTCAACAGAGGACAGGGCCTACGAGTGAAAGAAGGCCAGACACGGGAGCAAGGCGCTTTGAGTCTGCTGAGATCACTTTGCCTGCCCCTGACCTAAACGATTATTTTATGACTGTCTGTTTCTGCGCAAGTTGCACCACGGCTGACATGCTATTTGTAAATGCACAGCTCATGCAGGAGGATCCAAAAGGAGTCACAGCAACCTGAAGGGCACACACTGCTGCTTGCTTGTGCTCGGGAGGGAAGGACGGATGCAGTAGCGACAAGAGTGGCTCAATTGCACCCTCCTTTGCAATGAAAAGCTTGCTCTTATCTGTCATCTGTAGCTTTGCAAGTGTCTGAGCCATGGTCACCTTTGAAGTTGTTGGACCTGTGAAGAATTCTCAGCTACAAGTTCAATGTCCCGGAGTCATTGCATCAAAATACACAAGAGGACCTCTGACCAAGTAGACGGAGAGGGCTGTACAAGACAGTACAGATAAGTCCACAGACGGGAACAGCGCCCTGCTTGGATACGATATACTGCCAGCAGCATTTGAAGATGGGATTGTGCACTACCTTCTCGCAACCGGACAACCAATGGCGTGAAGAGGTTGGCTCCTGCCATGCTTTGTATGAGTTCATTATTGGAGGGAAGGTTCATCAGAACAGCCCGAGCACAACTTGCAGCATCTTCAGACTCACTGCCCAGCATTGTCACCAACAGAAGGACAGCCCCCTGCAGAAGGAATCAATCAAACGATCGAGGAAGCTAAGCAACACAACAGTAGTGCCAAGTGAGCACTTTCGAAGCAAGCCATGCAGTCCAGATACCATCTGAAGGACTTGTACTTGTCAACCCAGATAAGACTAGTTGCTTGCATGTATGTCGGAAAGGTTGAATTTCATGCTGGACTAGCCAATCGTATATACCTCTTAGCTGCTAGAACAATTGATGCTCTCTAAGATGCTCTCTGCTGAAGACTTTCTACTTGTGCACGTAGAGTACATGGACAGTGACCTGCGATCGTGCAATGCAATCTGCTACTATTGGAACTGTGGAAAGCTCCTGCAGCAGCATGACAGCACAGTGGCCCTCCTCCGCCTTCTTTCCAAGTGACCGCACGACTGCATCAATGGCCCCTGCCTCTACAACAGCTTCCTGGCCCGCAGAAGATTCATCGTGAGTGTCAAATGAGTGACTGATGCAATCAGTACGTTTCAAAGCCAAGTCAGATCAGAGTTATGCTGCCTTCTCGTGTGTCTTGTTAGCTCTGTCTCTTTAGGAAAAAGCGGTATCTCACCTTATTGTCAATATTATCTAGCACAACCGCCAACACTGTCTGAAGGGCTGCAATCCTAAGGTCAGTGTCGCTTGCACGGAGTAAAGCAATGAGTGTAGGAAGAAGCCCTCGGGTGACCGTTGAGTACTTGTTGCTGCTACTTGCCAAACAAAGATCCCGTATGCTTTTAAGACCATCGAGCTGAAAAGAGATAATGCAACGAGGTGTTACAACATCTGGCAAGCATATGACACAGGTAACAAGCGTTAAGCCATTGCTAGCAGAAGGATAGTAATCTTGGTACATGCACCGCGTTTTCCAACTCTTTGCGCAACCTTCTCATTGTGATTATGCTTGTGCCAGATTAAGAATGCACCTGATCTTGCAAGCTACCGGAATTGGTGAGGAGCTTAGAAGCAGTGTCCATCTGCTTTCTGTAGTTCCTCTCTCTCCATTCAGCAATGGAGGACCTCAGATTGAGGTTGGGCTGTCATCACAGCAAGAGACCACCCATGAGCACAACTTGGAGGGCAGCACTGCATGTGCACGGCTAACAGTCTATGCTCGCACAGGAGTCTCCTCGGGCTTCACAAGACGCAGCACGTACTCGCATTGTGGTATTAGCAAGCTCCTGGCCCATCGGGCATCGCTCCTGGCCTTGGGCAAACCACTGCTCGATTGCTGCCCTTTCATACGTCTGCAGGACATATTCAGTTCTATGAATGTAAGAAAGCATCGTCTTGTCCATTGAACTGCCAGAATCTCGGTGCCTTCTGTTTCTTCACATTTTGTCTGCTCTAGGACATCCAATTGTACAGCAGCCTGACTCGACAGGATCGACAAAGCCTGTCTTACAACGGACGACATGATACAAGTTACAGCAAGCGCCTGGCTCAGAGCTACGGCCCTGCTGACAACGTCACAGGGGTAATACCTCCCTTGACAGTGCAGCATGTAAAAGAGCAGGAGCGTCTTGTACCACAGTAATGAATGCCCATGTCACATTGCCGCGACCCAGTACGTGCACCTATTGAGGAGCTTGCCACGAGCGGACAGGGTGGCACAAGACCTGGCCAGAAGCTATCTGGACGGGGTCCTCCATGACCTCGTGCGTGATGGGGCAGATGAAGCTCGGCAACGGCTGCGAGCTCCCGTGGCTATTCGGCACGCCTGGTCCCATCTTCGCGAAACTCAAGTCCCGGTTGTCAAGCGAGCTGGCGAGCGGGGACATCCTGCTCTGACGTCGGCCCTCGGCCGGCTCCAAGGATCAACGTGCTGCAGAAGTTAAGTAAAGAGTCAATAACCACAATGGTATATAATGTACACAGGGCACGTCGAGCAGAGAGGAAGCGTGAGAGCGGCAGAGGGACGCGAGCAGCACTGGCTGCAAGGACGTGCTGCTGGTCACCAGCCAGAGGCTCCAGCACAAGGCAGCTGTGAGGCAGGAGACCTGGCCGAGGAGCTCGGCAGCAGGACGGCGGCGCCTCGCCTGGCACACTGCGCGGTCGCGCCGGCGGCGGTCGCCACGAGCCACGAGCTCGCGGCACTGCCATCGGCTGCTGACGGGAGCGCCGCCGAGCACAGTGCTGTCAGGCACTGTGCTCGGAGGAACGCTGCCGCCGTCGCAGCCGCCGCAATGGGCCGCCGCTCTTCACGGCGCCCTCGAGGCCTGCTCAGGAGGAGCGGCCCCGTCTCGGCCACCGAGCCGGCCTCCGCGCAGCGTTGCAAGCCGCGCCCCGGCTGACCGCGACTCCCGCGCGCGGCCTCGCGGCCCGGAGGCCCCAGGTCCNGGCGGCGGGCGGCGGCCGCGGGCGGAGGGGGCGGCGGGAGCCGCGGTGCAAGTAGTGGGTCGTCATATGTTCCCGGCAGCCCAAGTCAAGGCGGCCCCACGTCACGAGCGTCAGCGGCGTCAGCGGCGCCGGCCGGGTCAGCGCTGGGCGGGCCCGCTTGGGATCTGTCGGCGGGTCCCCCGCTGGGCACGACGTCGGCCGAGCAGTGGGGTTTGGGGTTTCGGTGCGTGGCGGGTTTGAGAGTTCGGGAACGAGAAGCAACAGCTCTTTATCAGGTAGAAGAAGGGAGGAGGACCCTTCCTTTTGCAGCGTGCTCAGGCTAGTGCCTTGCACCAGAAAGCTGGGCGAGCTCTAGTAGGTGGCAGAAGGGCTCCGTTCCTGGCATCTAGTATTCATGCATCGAGTAGTGACCTTTATGTTTTGACCCGTGGTTATTGAGCGGGTCAATCTGCTGTAGGTTATGTAGATTTTTAGATGTGCTTGCCTTTGTACCTGGCCATTTGGCCTACATTTCTTTCTAATACACGATCTTTTCTTCCAGGAGAGGGCGGGTGGCTGGGAGGAACCAGCCAAGAGAAAAGAAGGAATAAACTTCGAAGAAGAAGAGAAGAAAGCGCGGCCAGATTGACTGGTGGCTGTGAGAGGCCAGCCCAAAAGGAATGGACAAGGTCCGAAGGAGCTGGATGGAGCAGAAAGCAAGGTACTAACGAAAGCGCTAAAGCACAAAGGAAAAGATCGTGTATTAGAAAGAAATGTAGGCCAAATGGCCAGGTACAAAGGCAAGCACATCTAAAAATCTACATAACCTACAGCAGATTGACCCGCTCAAAAACCACGGGTCAAAACATAAAGGTCACTACTCGATGCATGAATACTAGATGCCAGGAACGGAGCCCTTCTGCCACCTACTAGAGCTCGCCCAGCTTTCTGGTGCAAAGCACTAGCCTGAGCACGCTGCAAACAGGCCGAAACTCGACGTCGCAAGAGCGACAGATATGCAGCTGGCAAGCCCATCTCAGCCGGAAACACATCTGCGCGTCGAGTGTAGCCTAGATTGGCAATGTTTTGAAGCAGAGTGTGGAAGCGAGGACCCAAAGGGGGTCAAGTAGCTACGAAACACACATTTATCCCTACTAAGCAGCCGCAGGTCGAAGAAATACCCAGTCTCCTGGTAGAGGGTCCCCTGGCGAGGGCCAGATGGCTGCCATCAACCAACTTTCTCAAAAGCACGGCATCTATACAGAAAGCTTGGCTCCCACTGACGAGGAGCAAGTCAGACCGCTGAGGACAACTTCGGCGGAAGCTGCCAAATATCATTGACGCCCACGCAGTCCCTCCCAGTCTCTACACAGTGGCCCCTAGTCAGCAACCGGCAAGTCAGATGCGCTAAGAGTAGCAAAGTAGAACTCTGCGCTTGGCCCCTATGGTGGCCTGCTCCTGTAGCATGGGCGCTCTCCTTCTCGCAATCGGCACAGCATTGGCCAAATTGTTGCTACAGCAGGTTCATGAGCTATCGCTGTCCCTCTAAGAGGGCCTTTCTAGTGTGGTATGCCACCCAGTTGCCCAGACTTCTGCCACATTGTATTTCTACCAGCTGTCCTCGTTCAGCTTTTGCCCAGTCAGAAAGCACCTCCTGACATGAAGCTCCCTCGTCGAAGCACAAGCGCTTCAAAGAAGCGAGCCGGGCAAGGAGGCAACAGCAAGTCTGGGCGGAACCACATTCATGTCTTGCATTGAGGGGTTCCAGCAATGACCACATTGCAGCAGATCACTGGCTTGGATTGCCAACACACATGCAGCGCTGACCATTCACTCTACCTTGTCAACTTCGACAGGCTACAGTAGGGTGCAGGACATAAGCATCCCTGAAAAGGCCTCAAGACTGGCTTTGTCGCTATCCTATCAGCTCAGGCAGTGGCAACGACTTTACTCTTAGGCTTCACTTCCGGCTCGTTCAGGGTGCGCAAAAAGATTGCATCAGGCTCGTGCCTGGTCAAGGAAGACAGTTTGTCAGTCCAGTAAGACAATCAGAACAGACGAACTTTGAAGCTCTCATAACAGCAATAAGTCAGCGTGGCATTTTGCAACATAGCTAAACACTTTCAACAAGACCCATTTGTGCTCACTTAGGCTGCTCAAGGACGAAAATTTGACAATGCAATGTAATGACCAGTGTGCAGCTACTTACTGAACATCGCCAAGCTCATATGTGTAGCTGGACGCAATGGCAAGCTGGCGGCCATCTCTGCTGAAGGACAGCGCTGCAATAGATGTAGGGTACTTGGAGTACTGCAACACATGTGAAGGAAATGACGTGTCACTTCTGTAACGCACGTTAAGAATCTCTTTGTCGAAGTAACAATCTTGCTGAACATGCAGCTCCTCAAAGGACCAGGAACAAAGGCTACCAGCATTGACTATACTGCATTACCTGATACAACCGTTTCTTGTTATCACCATCCCACACATTAACAAAGCCGTCACAGCCGCCCGTTGCAAATGTACCAAATCTGGTCAAAGTGATCGAGCATGGTCAGCAATGAGGCTGTGCACCTCTCTGCACTTCATGCAAGTCTTCAATTAACCAATTGAGAGCAGCTTGTCAAAGTTTAGATTTCCGACTTAAGGGCTTACATCTACATACACCATGATGGATAACTTCCTACTTACATGGGATGGAAAGCCATGGTGTTGACAGGGTACACGGTATCTCTCCCTGCTTCTGACTTGCGATGACACTTGAATGCATACCTGGCACACACATGTCAGGCTCCCTGCTCAAGTCCTCTGCCAGCTCAAATGTAAAACATCGTCGCAACGCTTTGCACAGTGATGAAGCATATTGCTGCCAGCTTTTGAAATGCAGGTCATGCTGTGCCGTGAAACCATAGCTACTTTTTGGCTTGTCCAGATTCGCTGAGATCAAAGAACTCCATGGCTACCCGCCCTTCAACTGAGCTGATGGCATAGCCTGCATAGATGACAAGCATAAGTCAATAGCATGACAGCAAGAGCTCTATCAGCTGTACAACTCTTGAGGCTGTCATGGCTTTGGTTGATACTCAGTTGTACCTCAGCAAGCACATTGTCATTTAACAGACCCACCTTGACCATTGGGGTAGCATCTAACACACCGAGTTTGGTACTTTAGGGACGACTGCCGCTGCTGCTCTGGTTCTGTCATATTGCGGAGATCGTACACATTGACGTGTCTCGCCGCTGTCGCCACTACCAGACGTTGTCCAACTGTTGACATTGAGTACACCCTCTCTGGCTGCTTGAAGACAGCCAATGCCTTTCCTTGCGGCGCAGGAGTGCGTGGGTCCCAGCAGCGTATTGACATGTCCCAGCTCCCACTGATGAGTTGTCCTGCTTTGAAGAAGCGTCAAAGGTAACATCAGGCGGTGAGGAATCTGCCAGTCACTTGACAATACAGCCAGCCCAGCCCAGCATTTTGCTGCATTGCAGTGCCAACCTCTGACAAGCAGGCACCTCAAGCTCAAGGGTCCAGGAGTTACCGGTCTCATCAGAATACTGCAAGCAGCGAACAGTCCCCTCGTGGCTACCTAGAAAGTCTGCATCTCCAGTAGTAAGATCAAACCTGCAAGCTCAGAAGTTTGCTGAGGACTTGCCACAGCTACAACATATTTCTCACCATGCCTAGACACGTCTAGCATGACGTGCAGACTCCCATCCCATATAGTGCTCCACAGAATTCTCCCCAAGAGGCACACATTTCAACAGCAGTTGCCCGAGGATGCGGGCAATGCAACAAGGTGACCTTGTGATGGTGCGATCAACCCCGGCACTGAAAGCAGAGGCATCGTCTCGGAAGCAGCAATCCAGCACCGGTCCCTTGCTCGGCAGCGTGCGCTTGAGCTCAGGCGTGGCTGTGTCATAGAGCCTGGTACTCTGAGAAGCAGGACCCACTTGAGCGAACAGGGCCTAGGTCAGAGCTTTCCCAAGGCGCATGGCACAAGATTTTGCCAAAGCATCATTGACACGGCGTTGGCGAATCACATTCTCGGCAGCCAACGTCAAAACGGAGGCTTTCTGAAAGACAGACAAGGGACGTGTGCACCACTCACAGGTGGCGTTTGCAGCTCAGGCAAGGGGGCGCTCGCGGGCTACGATTGCGCACCGAGTCCCACGAGGAGACGAGGAGGAGGCTGTCCGAGGTCGCCGAGAAGCGCAGGTTGGAGACGCCGTCGGCGGGCGGGCTGGGCAGCTCCCGGCCGGCGCTCGGAGCGCCTTGCATCTGGAGTGATTGGCAGGGCGACTCCCAGTGGGGGTTACGTCACCGGCTCTCGCCGGCCTCGCCGTCAGGGCCGAGCGCCGGAGCTCAGACGCAGAGGCGCTTCGTCGTCTGCGCCGCGGCTCGGGACGAGAGGCCGGCGCCGTGCACAGCGGCTGCCGCACGGCCCTGCTCCTTGCTGCTGGCCTCCGCGGCCGCCGGCAGAGCCAGCTTGGGCGGGGCTCGTCGGCGCGGGGCCTAGGCCGACCCGCCGTCACCACCACCACGGCTGCGGCGGCGGCGGCGGATGTGCGAAATGGCAATGCGGTCCACAATCCCAGTCCTCGCACGGAATGCACTTGGCTTGGTGATCGAAGCGTCCGTTCGCAGGAGGCGTCACGAAGAGTTGGTGTCCTGCTTTTGCGCCGTCTCGGCCCTTTCGAACCTGGCTCGTTCCTCATCCGTAACAGCGGCCCTTTGGCCCACGGCCTGCATCTGCGAGCTGACCGTGGCACCACCACTGGTGACATGCCAAGGCTTTGAGACCGACCGTCCCGGCAGTGCCGCCGCGGCCCGCCCGCGGCAGCCGCTGCGGCGCAGCGGCCAGGCCCCAGGCATGGCCGCCGGCGGAGACGTGGGCGCGCCGGCTCCGGCTCGGCCGCCCGGCATTCACATCGAGGCGAGCCTGCCCTCGCCGCCGTCCCTGTTGCTGCCGGTGCTGGAGCTGCCACCGCACCGACCGCCACTCCGGCGGCCGCCCAGCGCTGGCCACAGCCGAGGCCTTCTGCTTGGCTCTGTGCCGGCTTGGGCCTAGCTGCTTGGGGAACGAGCTGCAGTTGAGGCGAGCTGGGAGCTGTGGCTCGGAGCAGGTGACGGAGAAGCTGCTGCGGCGGCTGGCCGGCGGCGGCAACGGCGGCGAGGACCGCCGGGGGCTGCCCGGGCGGCGCAGAGGCNGCGCCGGCGCCGCCGCCGTTCCTGCTGCCGGGCCTGGCGGTCCTGCCGGCGCTGCATCAGCAGGCGCGGCCGGACGCTGCCCGCGCGGCACAGCTCGAGCGCGACCTGGCGCCCATTCGAGAGGCTGTGCAGCACAGCGTGAGCCCCACCCCCGCCTTTCCACTTTTCGCTTGGCCTCGACTGTGAGCTTCCCATTCACGACGTGCGTGGGACCCCACCTGGCCGGCGGCCTTTGGGGGCCTCGGGGTCGGGGCGTCGACGACTACTTTCTAAGCTTGACGGCCCGCTCTGCGAGCATAGGCTGCCATGCAGTGGGCTGCCTCTCAGCAGCAAACTCCTGTGCAGCCGCAGTGCATGTTTCTGGCGATGCTCTGTCAAGAAGAGTCAGCAAGACATTCTTGTTGGGGTGGCGTCAGCCCCTCTTTCGGTTACGAGCAGCCCATTGCCACTCAGCGTCGCAGCATTGTGATATCAAAAGAGAGCCGCCACGACTTCGCCTGTGGCAGGAGAAAGTAGCTCAGGCATTAGAGGACCGTGGAGAGGAGGAGAGGCAAGCTGTCAAGAAGCTGGCTGCGGAGCTGCTTGAGCGGCAATACAGGTTGGAGGGCCCGCTCTTGCCAAGGGCAGCCTGGTGCCTCGCTATGGCCTCCTCACCTGGCTACATGCAAAGCCCCCATGTTGTTGAGGGCCCTGCCTGTGAAGTGTCTCGCCTTGCCAACAAATGCGAGAACCTTTCGTGGTCTTCTGCTGACGTAATGTACTGATAGGTCTGGTTGATGGCCTCGTGTGCAGACCTCCAAGCCGGCCCGCTCCTTGTGTGGACGAGCGGGAGGAGTGCCTGCGATGTTACCGCAGCAATGCTGAGGTACTCCACAGATATTCTTGAGCTGCAGCAGAGTATCCCGCATGGTGCCATGAACTATGCAACAGGCCTGCTTTGATTCTCAACTGAAGCGCCACATGCCATCAGGATGCTCTCAGGTGTAGGTCGCAAGTGGAGGCCTTTGTACTGTGTGCCAGGAGCGCACAGCAGGTTGGTCTTGCCTACTTCTGCCTGACGCAATCAACCGTTCAAATCTGCTTGTTACATCGCACCTGATCCTCACAATCTGCTCTCAGATTTCATCCTTGTCTGTCTGTGATATTTGACAACCCAAAGAGTCCTATGATTACTCAGCTTACCACCATGGCCGCTGCTCCGTGGTTTGCAGGATTTCATTGAGGCTACAACACCTTAATGGCTGCTTAGGACGCCAGTCTCCAGCTTGACTGCGATCTGTCCCTTCATTAGGGTTCTCTAGCCTCCACTTCCTGTGGCATTGAGATTCCCGTGCAGCAGGTCGGCAGACCTACAGCCAACGTTGCTGTTTGCCTAGACAGACTTCTGCAAGAATAGCACTCGGAGATGTCCACTTCAGCAAGTTGGGCAAATTTGACCCCTCCTCAAATTGCTTACAATACTGTACTCACTTGCTGTCATACTGGCCCTCAAGACATAAGTGGCAGGGCAAGCGAATCAGGAGTGATTGCCTTGCAGACTGTAAGCGAGCAACCCCTATCTGGCACAAGCTGATGGGCATGGCGGGTGCAAATACTATGAGTCAATCGAAGTGCTGCAGAGCCCATGCTTTCTTTTTCTGGCAGAAGCTAACAACCTCCAGAGGCACATGCAGGAATGTCAGGGATCGCAAAGGCTAAGTAGCAGATGTAATTGTGCGTCCTGAGTGAATCACCACTCGACAATGCTCAAGCTGATATCAAGAGCATAAGGTGGTAAGAGCATAAGGTGGTTCTTGAAACTAGTTCCTGTGCTGTGAACTACCTCAGCTAGAAATTGCAGCCAGTTGTGTAGCTGCAGCAGGGGCCGAGCAGAAAGGTCTGTGAACTAGCCAGCTAATACCCAGAACCCATGGCTGTAACATGCACTAAGGTTGGTCGAGTCCTTAATCAATCTGAGCAGGCGTCACAATGTAATCGTCACCTTCTCTTGGAGGTTCGACACTGCCAACCTATACAGCCACCTTCTTAAATGTCACGCTGTTGACTATGGTTGCAAATTCGGGGCCCTGGTCACAGGACATGTCATTTGCACACTGTCAGCATTTTGGAGGAAAATGCGATGCCTCATAGTATCAGCAGACATCACAGACAGGGCGTCTAGCTGCTGTAAATTGAAGATACGAGGTGGTCAAACTTTGATCTGTCATTGCCCTTCGCTCAGCGGATGATTCACTTCGACACATTGGCAGGTAACCAATCCTCTCAGTCTTATCACAATTGACCAAGTTGGCCGAGCCAGTTCACCTTCAGTGACGCTCCACCAACAAGGAACCCATCAATATCCTCTTCCTTTGCCAAGGATGCACAATTTGCTCCATTGACAGAGCCTTAAGTGCGAAAAGCGGCGGTAGAGTCAAGGAGGACTTCAAGGAGATGTGATCAGTCAGTTAACAATCTTATATCATACATACACAAGGGAGGCAGCCACCGCCTTTGTCATGTAGCTTACCTCCATAGATAATCCTTGTCTTTGAGGCAGCCTCAGCAGATACATTCTCCTTGAGCCAATTACGGATAGCAGCATGGACTTCTTGCGCTTGTTGAGGTGATGCCACCTGACCAGTCCCTATGGCCCAGACAGGCTCATACGCAATGACAACATTGTCCCAGCTGGAGATTGCATCTGGAGCAACAGCGGAGTGGAGGATTACAACATCAGCAACTGCAGCTTCATGTACTGCATCTCAAGATACTCGAAACAGTGCAAGGTGCTGAAGCACCTTGCACTATAACAGCAAGTTCCTAACATTGACTTGTTAGGAACTGACTTGGGAAGGTCAAGCACTCAACAGATATGAGGAAGGTAGGTGACTCGATTTGTAAGCAGGCTAAAATTTGACTGCGAAGCTTGACAACCATAAGACGAGCATTCTAGGTGCTGAGATGAGTGCTCAGAATCAGAGCGCAGACCTGCTGTAGCCTTGAGCTGCCCGAAGACAACATCAAAAGTATGGCCTGATTCACGCTCCTCCAGAAGCTCGCCTACACAGCTGATGACCTTCAGGCCACGGTCGAGTGCATATGCCTGCTTCTTCCCAATGAACTGGATGACAAGAGAATTAAGGTCAGCATCCTGACTCCTAGTCATCTGCCCTCATGGTCGTAAAGCCGAGCCAACGGACGTAAAGCTGAGCCACTGCTCCAACCGGATGGCACCACACTTACTTCAGTGCAAACAATGCTGAAGGGCTGCGAGACAATTGCTCATCACAGGCCGGACCAAAGCAACAACCTCAAGCATAGCCCACCTCATTAGTCTCTTTCAAAATGTGCCTTCGCTCAGAGTGCCCGAGGATGACCCATGGAATGTCCAAGTCGACTAGCATTTCTGCACTGCAGATTGTCAAGCACGTGCCAATCAGTCAACAAATCACCGGATTAGTAGCCGACATTGCAACGTAGCTCTGAGGGGAACAACAGAGAGATTCCTGACCTACCTGACTTCACCGGTAAAAGCACCTCCTTTCCCAATCCAGCAGTTCTGAGCAGCAACCTCCATCCGCTTGCTGATGCTGGTCTGAACTCTGTCGAGGTAGACAGATGGTGGCGACACAACAACATCTGCATGCCACTTGCATTGGCAGGGTCAGCTCACTCCCTTTAGCCTACTCCTCCTCAGGGCTTACAGCAGACAACTTCCTGGAGATCGTTCCAGGATCATGGAAGGTAGATGGCATATGCTAGACCTCTTAGCACCCATCAGAGAGTGTAACAAGATCAGGACAACAGTGTGGAAATGCTAAACCTCTGGGAAGTCCATCCACCTCCGCCTCGGGGTGGATGATGGACTCCTTCTACTCATTCTATTGTAGGCCATTGGAGTCGACCATATACGATCGTGGAGAGGTCCTGTCAAGTCCCTTCCTCCTCACCTATGTCACTCTCTATTGTGGCTGAGTTGAGGTCGTTGACAAGCTTGGAGATGGACTCTCTTGTCCCATTCTGTCGAAACCAAGACAGCACGTGAAAGAGGACTCAGACACACATTCGAAGCAGGGATCCTCGGAGGATCCTCATAAGCTTCGCCTGTACCGAATCAAGTGTGCCAGAAGCCCGACAAGTGGAGGGAGGTCACTCACGCATTTCCAGTTGCCTCCAACGAAGAACTGCCAAAAAGTTCAGACGACGGTCGCGTGTCTTGCTGTCAGCCTCTCAGCCAGCTCAAGTGTGGTGCTGCATTGTCTCGCAACGGCCAGAGTATGCAGATGCGAGAGCGCGAGGTACCTTGCCAGTGCCGGCCATGGCAGTCACAAGGCCTCGGGTCTGGCGGGAGGAGCTTCCCGGAGCGCGAGCCAGCTGCAGGAAGGGGTCTGACGGCGGCGCCGGCCGGGCATGCCGCCGGTGGAGGCCCGAGCAGCCTCCCAGGGACGCGGAAGCCTGGGTGCCAAGCTGCGGGGCCACCCCCGGGCCGACGAGGCGCCCAGCGGAGGCGGCGCCGCCGCGGGCGAGCATGCAGACGCCCGCCATGGCAGCCGCCGGGAGCGCCGGCGGCTTTTTTTTTTTTTTTTTTTTTTTTTTTTTTTTTTTTTTTTTTTTTTTTTTTTTTTTTTTTTTTTTTTTTTTTTTTTTTTTTTTTTTTTTTTTTTTTTTTTTTTTTTTTTTTTTTTTTTTTTTT
>WELB01000198.1:37096-79007 GCA_009602725.1 Spirogloea muscicola
CGAGTTTCGGCCTGTTTGCAGCGTGCTCAGGCTAGTGCCTTGCACCAGAAAGCTGGGCGAGCTCTAGTAGGTGGCAGAAGGGCTCCGTTCCTGGCATCTAGTATTCATGCATCGAGTAGTGACCTTTATGTTTTGACCCGTGGTTATTGAGCGGGTCAATCTGCTGTAGGTTATGTAGATTTTAGATGTGCTTGCCTTTGTACCTGGCCATTTGGCCTACATTTCTTTCTAATACACGATCTTTTCCTTCGCTGCCGCAGTCCCTATGGAGCTTGTGGGCACTGACCCGACCCCCTTCGCTTCTATTCCCGCCGAGCCGGATTCAGTGTGTCGAGCAGACAAGATGGCTCGCTTGGCTCGTTTCTTCCGCTGACAAGTAATGTGATTGTGTTGTCCTCCTCATCGACTGACAGCCATTGCCTTTGCATTTGTGAGCTGCAATGATCATAGTATACGTCCTTCAAAACCACCAGTCTCCCCCTTACTCTTCCACTTTAGGCCACTTCCTAGCATGTCTTTGGCTGCAATGCCTCTTTGAGTGGTTTTGGCCCTCAGCCTTACAATCCATTGCCAAAACACTAAGACTCCTCAGTCTACTACCAGCACGTCAGTTGTATTGGGGCTCGCCTTTCTGAAGCCAGCAACTTATACTTTATCGATTGCCGTCTGTGCCAGGACATCCTGTGGTAAAGAGAGAGAGTCTAATCTGCTTTCACGAGGCTTGCTGCTGGTTTGCATTACCTCCATTGGAGTCGCTTGTGTCAACGATCAGTAGGCGCAGGCCAGTGTGGAGAGCGCTGGTTGAAGAAGTCGAAGCTCTTACAATAGAGAGAGAGAAGGCGCGTGGAGCGCATGAAACGAAATGGAGGCCAATTCAAGCCAAAACATGGTTCAGGCAGGGTCTAGTGCAAATCAAACAAGGCTACATGAACTGGAGTCCTATATTAAGGTGCCTAAAGTGACAGGGTGACATAAGTATCCACGAGTGAGCACGAACAAATCCGACAAGCTAATTTGGGGAGCTGGAGCGCCGCCACGAAAGCCGGAGGCCTGACTTAGAGCGCGACCTGCACGCTGATGAATGGTAGAGCTTGCGAGCGCTGCAAACAAAGCGAAAGCCGCATTCTATAGCATGCAACTAACGCCTGGGGAATGCTAGTGTGCCCAAAGCTGCCCCCCCGACTGCGACGACGCGCGTCAACCAATTGGGCCAGATGCTGGATGAGGATAGACCATTTCGCGCCATAGCCGCAGTAGATATCCAAGGCGCACGGATATAAATGATCCCCTCGGGGGTGGTCATGGTAGTGCTGCTCCTACTTGCGCTCCGCGCTGGAGTTGGCCCAGCCAGACACGGTTGACGTGGGTGCGCCAGCCTTGTATGCGTCGGTCAGTACCACGTCCAGGAGCAGACGAGGCCCACCGCCCCGGGGGTTGGCGACCGCGTCCAGACGCCGCAAGTATGGCTTGCCGCAATACCAAAGCGGCTGCTGATATTAAAGAATCGGCTGTAGACTGCCAGCTAGATGCATACAGGTTATTATGACGGAGCCAAAGGCTAGACAGATTAGGATGACGGTGGCCTGTGAGAGGCCAGCTCAAGAGAGACCGGAGGCGTCGAAGGGAGTCCGCGTAGTAAGGGGAAGAAGAGCTCGCCCATAGAGAAGAGGGGCTTACAAAGCCAACCCAAAAAGAATGTCTTAGTCCTAGTCCTTCGCACTTTGAATCCTTCAGACCTTGTCCATTTTTTTGGGCTGGCCTCTCCCAGCCACCAGTCAATCTGGCCCCACTTTCTTCAACCCAAAAAGAATGGACAAGGGGGGCCGTGCCTTGCCTTCACAAAGAAATCAGCTCTTCAGCCTGACAGCAGTGGCTGTGAGAGGCCAGCCCAAAGGAATGGACAAGGCCTGAAAGGCCCCGATAGCTCGAAAACAACGAGTTACGAAGCTGTGAAATGAACGAGACAAGAAGCTCTCCTAAGGGCTGGCCTCATCGCCCTTTAGTAGAGATTCTGTTTACGTCACCTTAACCACTGTTGTATTCATCTTTGTTCTTCTTACGGACAGGGTACTGGCTTGCTTCTTCCCTTCAGTTCATGTGCATTGTGTGCCTTCTCTCTCTGGGCTACTCATAATGCAAATTTATAGTAAAGGTGCACGGGGTCGTGTATAGCTCAGTTGGCAGAGCATAAGGCTTTTATTGTGAAAGTTTTGTGGGTACCGATATTTCCCCTAAATTGTGCTTTAGCCCTGTTGCCTTAGCCCCTTTTTGCACAGGGCTTCGCTTTGTGAAGCCCATTCTTTTGCACTACTTCACCTGAGTGCTGCCCTCGGCTTGGATGTCATTCCATGCTCACCGCGCGCCTTGACACGTTATGCGAAGGATGCAGGCGCTAGCTAAGAAAGCGAACGAGCTCTGGCTGTCCATTCTTTTCGCTGGCTTTTCACAGCCCTCGCCCCCTTGGATCTTATTGTCAATGTGCTTGCCTTTGTGTTTGGCCGCACAGGCCCTTCATCACTTGATACACACATTTTCCCTTGGGAAGAGCCACTTTCTTTCATAGCCCAGCATCTCTGATCTGCGGCTGCTTAGCAGGGGTTACTGAGTGTCTCGTAGCAGCTTTGTTTCTGTTACTTAGCGCTTCCCCTGGCCCCCTTCTCGTACTCTATTCATTCTTTTTCGGGCTGGTTGTTCCAGCCCCTATTCTCAATGGGCGAGCACTTTCTTCTTTCATAGCCCTCGCCCCGTTCGAATGATGTGCTTACTGTGACACGTACAGTTTGAGCGAGACGGCAGTGCGTCTACGGCGCAGCCCGGTCCCCCCAACGGTGACAGCCCTTCCGTGGCTCTCTCTTCCATCTTTTCCATCTTTCTTCTTTTGCTGGCCTCTCAAGCTGACCAGCGGCGCCGGGCGGAAATTTCGTGTATTTGAAACAATCGAAGGCCAGTATGGCCAAGTACAGAGGTAAGCACATCTTATGACGTAGCAGCTAGCATCTAGCAGCTACTGGAGCTGCTAGTGGAGTGAGGCAGCAGCTGTGCCAGGAGGAATGGAGGGGTGGGGGGGAGAAGAGGGCTGGAAGTGCCACGATTGGGGCCTTGACATCCTGTCCTGCTGGAGCTGCTAGAGGAGGAGTGAGGCAGCATCCATAGCAGGAGGGATGGGGGGGTGGGGAAGGATGGCCGGAAGTGCCGATGAGGGTCTTGTCGACCTGGCCTGGCAGCAGTGGCAGGATGAGGGANTACGACCTTATTTTATCTCGTTACATTTGACTTAGTACATTTCCTGACAAGCCTCAGTGCTAAAGACAGACTCCTTGCCCACGAGCGCTTCGCCACGTTCCTTAGCAGCATCCATGTGCACAAATTTACTTCTGCTCCCACCCTCTCGCTTGAGCTTCATGGAGAAGGAGATGCAGGGCGTCACCGTTACGGATGGCGGTGGGCCCGTCGGCAAAGAGGGCGACGACCGCGAGCGTCATGGCGACGTCCGGCATGGCGTTCATGTCGACGTCCACGCCGCGCAGCCGGCGGCCGGTCGCGGGGTCAGGCTCCCGCCCGGACACCGTCACACTGTGCTCGCTCCACTCCACGGCCGCGCCCATGCTTTCCAGCACGCGCGCAAAGTGCACGTCGCCCTGCACCGCAAGCTCACCGCACGACCGACAAAGTTCAGCAGCTGCGATTGTGACGGCGATGCTCATGAGTGGCAAGGTAATACCAAGTGGGGGCGGAGTCCTGCACGGACCTGCAAGCTGCTGGTGCCGCAGCCCTCGACGGTGACAGTGCCGCCGGTGATGGCGGCGCCGGCGAGGAAGTAGCTCGCGCTCGATGCGTCTCCCTCCACAAAGGCTGTCCCCGGCGACCTGCGGCGATGCCAGCGGACGCAGTCACGGTATTAGGACCAAAGATAACTGAGAGGTTCTACATCTTACGTCGTTAAGATGAGCAATCCCAGTGGCAATGTCAATCTGGGGCTTAAATACAGACACTTATGATGAAGCACAAGTCATGTATGTCACATTTAGTGTGCCAGTTAGCGGGAAGCGAAGCATGGCGAGCACACCTGTACGTCTGGCGGCCGGGGATGGAGAAGCGCTGCCAGCCGCCGTGGCGGTCGACAGAGGCGCCGAAGCGCGCCATGAGCTGCAGCGTCATGTCCACGTACGGCACCGACACGAGCCGGTCGGCGATCTCGACCTCCACATCGGCCAGCGCCAGCGGCGCCGCCAGCAGCAGCGCCGTCAGGTACTGGCTCGACACTGCGCCCGAGAGCCGGACCTGCAACCAGGGAGCGGCAGCAGAGCCCATCAGCCGCGGTGGCGCCACAGCAGCTGCGGCGGCGGCGACCGCCGTGCCGGCAATGGACGGCCCGGACCTTGCCGCCGGGAAGGCCGCCGTTGGCGTTGATGGCGACGGGCGGGCAGCCGGTGCCGAGGCAGCACTCGATGTCGACACCGAGCTGCCGCAGGCCGTCCACGAGGTCGGCGATGGGCCGCTCCCGCATGCGCGGCACGCCGTCGAGCACGTATCTGCAGCAGTTGACCGATCAATTGATCACACTATACCCATACTATATTACTATAACCATGACTGTAACACATATGTGTATGATTTATGGCAATAAGTATAACTCCACAATTAATCATTACCATTAACCCAGTAACCAATTCCTATGACCACCACCCAAGAACCATCAGGCTCTGCCTAAAACGACCAGGATGTGGGCTTACGGTGGCGGCGGCAGACCTGCCGTCGCCGCCGGCGGCGGCGACGGCGGCGGCGCGAGCGGCGGGCGCGTTCGCCCAACGGTCGGGAGCGGGGGGGAGGGCTAGAGGAGGCCGGGAAGAGGGTGTAGCCCCTCTCGGTGGCTCCGTGCCTTTGGGTCTTGTGTCCTGCTACCGAATGCGTTCGTCTGTGTGCCTACAGCGGTCCCAGGCGATTGCTTTGCATCGCCGGGCTGGTCGCGCCCTTGCAGCAGCCTCTGGTTTGCGCAGCGGGGTTGCTCTTCCTCCCCTCAGCTCATCTGACTCCTGCTGCTGACACGGGGGTATTGAGGGCGCCCTGTCTGCCAAGCCTTTTGGCTCCGTCATGAACACCTGTATACATCTGGCTGGCATTTCACAGCCGATTCTTTCATATCAGCAGCCGCTTTCTTCTAATCTCAGCAGCCGCTTTGGTCTTCCATGGCTTGCCAGCGACTGCAGACGCCCACGCCCTCCTCCGCGGCAGCCCCAGGAGCGGTCGCCCCCGCTGCCGCCTCTCGGCTAAGCGGCAGGCCGCGTCGCTCTCGAAAGCCAACGCAGGACTTCCCTTGAGGCCCTGGCGCTAGCAGGCTGCACGGCCGACAATACGGCGCCTGCAGAGGTCAATTGTCCCAGCGTCCTTGACCGCTCCTCCCTCTCGGGCACAGCTGCCAGCGCCATGGGCCGAGGCCAGCGCTAGCTGACGACGATGTTAGAGGAGAGGGTCGCGGAGATACTGCAGAGGTACCTCGGGGACTATGTCCAGGGCCTCTCCAAGGATGCTCTTAAGATCAGCGTATGGCGAGGCAAGTTCCACCAGAAGCCCTTGAGGAACAGCTGCAACTAGCTCCCTGTATTGAAGGCCTCCTTGCTCAGTCGTCCCTCTGTTGCCTGCTGCAGACCGTGCTTAAGCAATTTGATCGTGATTATTTCAGGGGATTTGGAGCTCCAGAACATGCAGCTGAAACCGGAAGCTCTCAACGCTTTGAAGCTGCCACTCAAAGTCAAGGCTGGCTTCCTGGGCTCCATCAAGCTGAAGGTGCGCCCTATCGTAACGCGCATGCAAGCGCGTGTGACAATGAGCAGAACGAAAGGATAGCAGTGCTGTCAAGTAGGATGCATGAACATCTGGCAACGTGCCTTCCTTCGTCTTAATTCCTCAGGGAGTCCTTAAGGTTGTGCACGTGCCTATGAGTGAGGGTTGTGCACCACACTTGGTCAGTCGCTACCAGCTGGAGAGAGGAAAATGAAGAGACATAGAATTGGTGATAAGGTTGCACTGTAGAAGTGCTCTGCAGCAAGCAGTGTCTAATAGCTACTAGCTCCTTGTCTTGGTCGCATGCTCCAACTTATATAGAGCTTAGCCGTTTTCCCGCTGTCCTGCAACAGGTGCCTTGGAATCGACTAGGGAGGGAGCCTGTGATAGTCATCCTAGACCAGATCTTCATACTCGCACAGCCTCTTGTTAGTGCAGAGTATGGACAGGATGTCAGTGATGAGAGCCTGTTTGAGGCAAAGCAGCGCCACATTAAGGTCCCTCCTGCCCGTGACTCCTGTCTATCTCTGTGATGCTCAAAGCCTAGTCAATATGAATTTGCAGACCATGATTCTTAATTCAAGATTAGGCAAAGTTTGTGCCAGCCTGACATCTGGCTCAAGAGTGTATGCTAGGCTTGGAAAAAATGCCGCTTGCATGTGCCTCTCTGTCTTGGCTACAGTTGTTTGGATTGTGCTTGTATCAGACGTCATATTGGCAAGGAGCTCTTCTCCATCTTGTAATACTCTACTTGTGTGCTTCATTGACAGGAGGCGGAAGCATCTCTAGTAGAGAGCCAGAAGGACAAGAAGAATGACGCAGAGGTACAATGCTTGCCAAGAGTGCCTTCTTCGGATATTAGGCTGCTTGAAGCAAAGGAAAGTCATATAAACCATAGCATGCACATGACAAGTAAGTGAGCAACATTTTGTGGAATAGTAGAGCAGTTCTGCTTCTTAGGTAGGCCAATGACATAGGATGACATTTCAAGCATGCTCCGACTCCTGTTTGAGATCGAGGTTGTGTCCAAGATAAATTTTGATATCTGGTGATACGTCAAGCTGGTGCATGTGTAGTTATAAAATTTTGCTATCAATCTTATTTTGTAGCAAGCCAAAGACACGTCGTGGCTAGGACAGCTCATTGGAACAGTGATAGGTAACTTGAAGCTGAGTATTACCAACATTCATATCCGATATGAAGATGATGTCAGGTGAGTGTGCCTTTGCTGATCTTGGCATTGTCACCTATTATTGCTGGTGCTAAGCTTGTAATAGAGTGAGCTCGTCCCCTCCTGGTTCAAGTCTGGCTGTCATGTCAGACAGGAAATGACGTTCAAGTGTTGCGAAGCACCTTCTCAGCTCATTGATTGCGAAGCACCTGCACAGCTCATTTGCAAAATTTGATTCCGCCAAACAGCTTTCCAGGGCACCCTCTGGCTGCTGGTCTGACTCTGGAGAGATTGGCAGCAGCAACAATCGATGAGGAGGGCAATGAGACGTTCGTCGCACATGGAGCCATGGAACGTGTGCGGAAGGTATCCAACAACTATACGGTCACACTGTTTGTGGCTCTCTGGTACTTGAGTTTCTTCCTGTGCTCTCTGGTGGACAGTCTGGTCCAGGCCAGCAATTATGCATACTTCTCAAAACGCGATTCCTGCTTCTGTGTTTGCTTCTGTATTTGAAATGAAGGTGATAGTAGTGAATGCTTTTGAGGGAGTTTGCGTGCAGGCTTTAGCTCTCCAAAGGTTGGCCATTTACTTTAATTCTGACACCTCTCTATTTGAGGTTGACAAACCCTGGCAACAGTTGGGTAAAGAGGCCTGGAGCAAGGTTCGCTCGTGATCTCTTCTTTTGATATATATAGCAGGACCCAAGGAGTTGCAAGGGGCTGCCTTGTAATCCCTTGGTGTTTAACTTTACCTTAGTCTGGTGTAGCCATCAGCGCATCTTAGTTGTGCAGGCAAAAGTCACTCAAAGCGTTGCATGGTTTTCTGCTTCGGCACTGAGTCGTTTACCAAGGATGCTCACAGATCTTTGAGCCAGGCATCAAAAAGGACCCTGATGACCTTTTCCAAATCGAAGACCAAGAGGTTGCCAAGCAAAAGCTGGACAGACACTACATCCTCGAGCCCATCAATGGAGCAGCTGAGTACTTCCGACGAGGAAAAGCTGAGCAGAGAAGACCTGACAGTCCCCTTCAAAGTATCGATGTCAAACTCGAGGATGTAACTTTGAGTATGTCAGAGGTAAATTTGAGCAACTCAACACCATTGGAGCTTGGTTAGTCTTATGCTGCTATGGAGCTTCAGCTACAGCGTCAGCACGAACTTTTCTTGCCACTGAGCCTAGTCATCTGACATCTGGGTGGAGTTTGTCTGGACCTATCTGATGCTTGACAAGGTTTTCTTCTTACTGACCCTCATGCTTCATTGCAGAGTCAGTACAGGGACACTTTGGTCCTTGCTGACAATCTGTCAGCATTTAACAAGCGAATGAAGCATGCCCATATCAGGCCAGCTAATTCAATACACACAAGCCCTCAGCTCTGGTGGAAGTATGCTCTGAGGGCCAGTTTGGAGAGGCGGGGCAAATACAGGTGGGTTTGGTGGCTCCCTGTTGGTGACTATGTCGCTTACGTTGGTGATTTATGGCAGCTGCTTGTACGCAGTAAAACATAAATCAGCTAAATATCGTAATGCTGGGCCTGGACTTGCACAGGGGTTCTTTAGCGTGGAAGCATCTATTGGAAGCTGCACGTATGCGTCGGAGATATTTGGAGCTTTATGTCTCAGTTCTGCAGGCCCGGCCAGGCAAGGTGTCCATCAACGACAACGAGGAGATCCAGGCCCTGGACAAAGTCCTGGACACTGATGTGATTATAATGTGGCGGTGGGTTCAGCTCCTGCCTTATCATCAACAGCATCATTCTTGATCCTACCATTTGGCTTCTGTCAGTTGCAGCTTCCATTGAGGATTCATAGCGCAGCTTCTGCACTTATAGTTTTTCTTCAGATCTTCTGTGGCAAGAGGGAGGTATTTACTTCAATATTTGGAATTGCAGCATGCTGGCCCACAACTTTGTCACTACGGGCCAAGGAGAGAATGAGCGACCAGAATCTCGCAAGTCGTGGTGGTTGTTTAAAAGGTGGGCTCTTTTACGCGAGGATACATGCAGCAAGTGCAACCAGAAATACATATCAAATTTGGTGCTCAGTTGATATGATTGATGGATATCTAATTGTGGAGGTCAGCCTATTGAGGCTGTGTGTCTCCTGTCAAGCTTACTTTGACAGTTTTCAGAGTCGTCCCTCCTAGTAAGGTTTTGTGCGTGGAAAAACCTGACTGTGCTATGGAATACAGGAGGAGATCGTCTGACGTCGACAGAGAGGCGCAGAGTCTTACTAGCGCTGACTGGGCCAGGTTGAATGATGCTATTGGCTATGAACCTGGCATGGGGAATCCACTGGTACCTGGGCAAGAACCTTCACATATGCTCCATACGCATCTCACAATCAGAATGATGCGTAACTCATCAAGGCTTGATCATCAAGATGGTGCGCTTATAGCAGAGTTGGAAAGCCACAACCTTCGAGTCGATGTTGATGTGTACCCAAAGACCCTGGCCTACACAATAACGTTGGGCTCCTATGGCATAGCTACCCCAGAAGGCATGCTTGCTCAGGTACGTTATATATCAAGTGTGATTGTAGTATAGCTTTTGCCTTCACCCATTGCAGAATCACTTGCAACATAATCTGCTTCCCCTACAGCTATAGCCTCGGTCCTGGCAGTTACAGTGCCAAGCTATAGCCTGTGTTGCTTAGTGACTACAGAGTGAAAGGTTGTTGGAGCTAGGCAGTTCTGTCCGTGCCACTTTCACATACAAGCCGCATGATCAAGACTACCTCTGGATCTTGGAGGGTAAAGCTGCCCCTGTTCATGCCACGGTATGTAAATCTTTGGACAATGTTGCTGTCATCCTCTTGTTCTTTTCTCATATATGCGCTAGAGAGGGCAAGGCAAGTACCTCAGGTAAGACTCAAGATATGTGAAGTGGATATCTGAATTGCACTCTTCATATGCCTGTTGTCGGCTGCAGTTGTGGACGTCCAGTCTGAACAGGGTACAGGAATTTTTCCAGAGCAGAAAGACTGTTAGTCGTGCCCTTGCTTTGAGTACATCAGCTGCTCTGCAGGTACGAGGCGATTGTAGTCCGGATTTGCTAGCTGTTATTGTTAACCAACATCTTAAGGGTCTGTACCTTCGGGTGCAAATCAGGGATTCTAACCAGCTCTCAGAGAAGTGGTGCTGGCGGCAAGCTTACTTCTCTTGGATCATTGCTAGTTTCTTGGATAATCACGCTGTGATCTCCATCTGACAGAAGCAGTAGGTGTAGAGAAGAGGCAATGTCTCAGGCTGATGCAGAGTGCATCCACTTGTAAGCATGCGCAGTCAACACTGGACGAGGTAGCGAGATCTGCCCAGAAGAAGCTGAGTAGGACCTTGAAGGATCGACCTAAGTATACCCTGAATTCCTTCTTTCAAAGTGAAAACAGTGTCTGTAACTTCACTGAGTGGCCATACTGAATCACTGCAATCAATGTGCCTCAGCTATTGCATCAGTATGTCTGACATCTGATAAGAAACACATGCTGAGCCATCCTGTCCTTCCTGTTGATGACAGCCATGCAGTTGTGTACCTTCTCTTTTGATCCTTTGTGCAGATTTAGCGTAGACCTTGATATCGCTGCTCCCAAGGTTGCCATACCCACAAATTTTAAGGCTGATGGCAAGCATGAAACAGCCCTTCTTTTGGATTTTGGGAATTTCCTACTCCAGACTGACAATGTGATTTTTATGGCTACTTTGACTTTTGCTATTTACCTGTTATTTCTTGCTTCATGAAGACTGATCTTGGCGCGTACGAATCTGAAGCAAGCTCTGAACAGTGGACCTTGTATGTAATCACAGCATATGACCATGAAATTGATTGTTATGCAGGATGCACCCTCAAGAACCACATCAGATGAAGAGCTGAGACTCTACATGTCGTTCAAGCTGTCAGCTTCTGACATTTCAGCAACTTTGGTAGACGGCCATTATGATTGGTCACTGCTGCCTAAAGAAAAGCAAGAGAGAGATCGAGATGGCTTGTCCAGCAGCTCTGCTGCTAATTCTACTAGATTCCTCCCGCTCCTTGATAAATGTGGAACAAACATAGCCCTTCAGCAGGTGCTTGCCAGTTACTACTGCTTGGTGGCTTGCAGTCACTGGATTGGTGGTTCCTCTGCATACGGCTTGACACATAGTCAACAGCAGCATTTCTGCTGCCATTGCTTCTTTGTGAGGCATTGTCAGATATCAGCAACTGAGATTTGCTGCTCCTCATCTGTGATATACAGATTTGCATTCCTCACCAACAGTATCCTACAACTCGGGCTGCTGTGCTATTACCCAAGCTGGGTTTCCACTTCTCGCCTGGACGTTATCACCGTCTCATGGCCGTTACCAAAGCACTTGAAGGTGATATTGCTGCAGTTCGTGGAGACAATGTTGTCACTCCTTGGAAGCCCGCTGACTTTGAAGGGGAGTTGGACGTTCTCACTTGGGGGGTATGTCACACGGCTTCAGTGGTCACACCAACCAACCATTGGCTTCAGCAAGCATGCACAGAGCTACACAACGATCTGTTGAAACCATGTCTCTTCATATACCTACTTCACCAAGATGCAATCAAGGTTGTAGGTATTGTGCGACACATGCTGATATAGCTTCTGTCTTTTCATTTACAACTCCCAGAGTAGAGCAGCTACATGGCAACATCGGTATGGGGCATTAGCCGGACCTTTCTTGTACCTGCTTGATTCTCCAGAGGCAAGCACTTACAAGCACCGCACACGGTGAGATGAGTTTGCAGCTGTTGAAAGGTCATTATGTCTGCAAGTCTTGGAGCCACAACAGCACATATAAGGTGCCTTGCATATTTAAAGAACGAGCATGTAATCTTGCAGGCTTCAGGGCAAACAGGTTGTGGATGTCCCACCTGATGCTGTTGGAGGGGAGAGTCATGTGCTGGCAATCTGCGACAGCAACAGGGCTAGCTTCAAGGTACAGCCATGTCAATGTTATGATGCTACTGAAAGCACTTCACTATTCCCATATACATGGTAATAATAACTTCAGAATCTGCTCAATGCCTATCTTGTTGTCAACAACTGTGTAGGTAAGCGAGTCCCTTAACGGCGTGCTTTTACGCTTCTGCGACAACGCAAGCAAGCTGTCCTGGAAAGAAAGAATGACTAGTGCCATATACCTCACATCGGTGAGAACAGACTCCTCAGATCTCTGATGCTAGATTGATCTAGTGTAGTGAGGTGGTAAGCATGTACAGCGGAATGTATCTCTTTATATTAGGAGTGGGCTGACATTGAATCAATATCTCTTGTTGACCTGCTGTGCTGACCAGTGGCTGCATTTCTCAGGGAAGAAGTATATCAATCAAGTAGATATTGCCGCCTTGTCTTAACAAAAATAGCTTCCTCTTAGAGGCGGTAGGCACTTATGCAGTGTGTCGTTTGACTGGACATTGCAGCTACCTGCAGCAGTCGCAGCTGCCGACCACGGTGATGACACTAAGGATGCCCTGCAGAAGGCAACTGATGGTAGCGAGCAACTGCAACCGGCTGCTCTTGACAAGTTTTTTCTCACTGGCATCCTGGAAGAGCTGACTATCACAGTTGGTCGAGCTGTAAGTCCTCTCATGTCTTTCAGTATGAGTGGTTAATACCCAATAAGTGGATTTTGGCAATTCATAACCGTGTCAAACCCGTGGGTACATAAACGCTAATGAATGTCGGTACACATAAGCTTTATCCTGATAGCACCAAAAATTGGTACCGCACTCACTGTCCTTTCCTGCTGATTGTCCTTTATGAGCTGCAGATGGATGCAAGCTCCAAAACTTGGTTAGTAGATGATGAGATTGATCTCCTTCAGCTCCATGCTTTCGGTGGGAAGGTAAGTCATGACAAGAGCTTGTAAAGCCAGTTGCATACTATATCGAAATCTACCTATAAGACTTGGTGCTTTGTGTTGGCGCCCAGTAGACCTCCCCTTTCAAAATCAGCTTTCACAACAACAGGGCACGTGAAATCAGGGGCACACACGCACTTTGTTCGCAAACCTCTATACTACTGCCTTATTAGTTAAGCTGGAAAACCGGAGACGGTCTCCTTCTCAAGTGGTGATAAGTTCTTTGAGGATGTACAGGTGGAGGTTTTGTACAGGGAATTTGATCTCTCAGTTGGGGCCACGCTCCAGTCTGTTGACATCGAAGACAGACTGTGCAGCCATCTGGGACCTGCGTGCAGATTCATTGCTAGGTCGTACCTTGTATCACCCGTCCTCACAGCAAATGAGTATCGCCGTTTAACTCATGCCGAGCTTGAAAGCCCTGCCAGTCGTCAGAACAGCACAGGCCCAAACTTACTCTCAAGGCGAAACACCAGTTTTGGCATCCCAAGCAGAGCAGAGAGTGGAGGATCCTACTTTGACGCTTTTGCAGAATTTCAGGAGGTTGAAGAGGTTGAGGTGGTTGCAGACAGCGTCAACAATGATGCTGAAAACCCCTTGCACCAGAACACCTCATACCACCTACCAGACCAAATTCCTTCAACCTCTGAGGCTGTGCATTCTGCCCTAGATGAGAATGATGACCAAGTAGAGGAGAATGGCACGAAGCCTGGTCTGTCAAGGCAACGCTCGAGAGACAGGCATGGATTGGGGAGGGGTCCACGCCTATCTGGAAGGAGGATGGAGCACCCTCTCCAGAGGCTGCCGTCAGTATATCACGAAGTACCTGAGCAGATCATTAAAGAGGATCCGAAATCAGAGCCCCCTCCCTTTGTGAGGCAACTGGGCCTACTTCTTGACAAACATGCCTCAAGGGATGAAGAGGGTATAGACAGCTGCAAAAATTTCATCAAAATACAATACGTGCGATACTATCAGGAGTCCCCTGATTATGACAACGTGGACAAGAAGGTATAGTGTTATTCTCCCTGTCACGTACGCCGGCGTCACCAAGATGTCGGATCAGGCATGCAGGAAGTTCACTTGGAGCTGCGATTTTGCATCTGCTCAAGAGGCCAGTGTTATCTTAAGTTCTTGCTGAATTCTCAAAATCAAGACTGAATCAGGTTGCACTGTTGATGCAGTTGCGCTTGCGTTTGGCTACCCTTTCGTTCTTCATCAATCGCCCAACTGTAATTGCTTTGATGGATCTTATTTCTGATGTGACACGGGAGCCGGATGTGCCTGGCCAAGCATTTACAGATGACAATGCAAGGGACTCAGATCACGTTGTTAGCATGTTAAAGTCCAAAAGTGGCAATGATGATGAGGATGAAGAAGCCGATGCAAGTAGTAGAGGCACAATGACAGCAGAGGAGGAGACTGGCAGCAAAGGGCATGGAAATGCTGGACAAGCTGCAGCCAAGCTTGAAGTCGCTCGGGAGCAGGTTGTGCAGGGACTGGTGGGGAAGGGGAAATATCAAGTCACCTTAGACCTACTTCTTGACATGGATCGTACCCAGTTCATATTGAACAAAGAGGATGGCTTGCAAATGGCATTACTGGCTCAGGAGCGAATCCTTACTGAAGTAAAGGTTAGCCGTTCGGTGCCCATGAGAAGCTTAAGGCGAGCAAGACAGCAAAGGTTGTACACTAGGCAGATGAGATGCCAGGCTTTGTGACAGGCCGCAGGTTTACAATCATTCCTTCCTTTGCAGCAGAGGGCGCCTGTTTGATGTCTATGTAGCAACTTGCTGCTCCTGACAACCTCGTCCTAACTGTTACTCAACACGAATGTTTTGGCAGGTATATCCAGCTACATTCTGGCTCCAAGCTAATATAGGAAATCTTCGGATCTGTGACTTGACACTTGGTGAGGGCCACCCGAATGCGTGGCTTTGTGACACCAGAGATACTGGGAGCAAGTCCTTTGTTGAGGTAGAGCAACTTCCTTTATACCTGCCATTCCGCAGTGCTTCTGTGCTTAATGTCCAGCTCTGAAGTCCATGTTTTCCTCCTTCCGCAGATCAGCATATATGCCTTCAACGCATGGCCCTGACTTGCAGCACGCTGTCATGCTTGTTGGCTCCTGTGTGCAGTTAGAGGTAGCTGCATACGACAAAGAGTCCGACAGCTATGCAGGATACGATTACAGTGTGGATGCGCGCCTTGCTCAAGTCCGCATTGTTTTGCTTTATCGCTTCATCCAGGAGGTCAGTGACTCTCTTGAGATGTCTCCCTCTTGGGGCAGTGTCTGCATCTTCTCTACCAAAGTGGATTAGTAGAAGGACTGTTCTTCCCTCACAGTTGCGTTGTGATCAACCCCTTCGTTAAGCAGCTGAAAAGGTGTACGGTCCTGTTATTGGCATTGCAGTTGATTGGTTACTTCAATGGGCTGGCTCCACAAGATCCTGGACAGCTTGTAGCTCTAAGGGAGGGTGTCAGTGAGGTGGAGAGATTTTTTACGCAATCAGAGATTGAAGGGATGAAAGCCATTAAACTGGACCTAAGATTTGAGAAACCAGTTCTTATAGTCCCACGTGACTCCAACAGCCCCGAGTAAGACATGTCAAGCTGATAAGGCACTCATTGTAGGCTTAGCTTTCAGCTCTGATTTCCCGAGCATCCAATTCTCACTTGCCACATTCACAGCTATCACACTACCATCTTTCTTGAGTAGCTAAGATGCTGGTGGTATCAATAATCTCGAACCTCAAATGTTACTGCTTCTGCAGCTACCTGGAATTCTACATGCAAAGGACACATGTGTCCAACTCATTTCAGTGGCTGCATGGTGGAAAGGACGAGCCTTCTGCTGTCCACATGGAGGCGACCTCTGTACAGGCATGCAAATTAGATTTCATATGTGCAAATTCATGCATTCATTACTTTGTCATCATATAATCAAGGCCTTTGTGTTACCCACTGATGTTTGCGGTGCTTTTGCAGGTCAAGGATATACACCTTGCTGTTGGCGTCGATGGGAAGTCTGGACCAGGCATTATACAGCAGATTGGTGGCATTGACATCAGATTCTGCAGACCTTTACGAGATCTTTGGCATACTTATGCAGCATTTGAAGTGCTCGTAAAGGTGATGTCAATTACAGACCTACTTGGATAGAAAAATCCTAATGATCAGTCAGAGATCAGCCTTCAGCATCTTTACTCCTTTTGGTAGGTTAGCTATAGACACTCTGGCAGCAGGTTGTTATATTATATTGACAGTTGCACCATTCAGCACGTTCGCCGCACCTTATGGGTGCTGACCGTTGTTTCAATTACAAACTGCAGCTGGACAAGCTGCATGCAGCTATGTCAGACAAAGAGTGTGAGGTCATAGCTGAGTGCGCCACATCCAACTTCTCGGAGCCTGCACATCTGCCACCTCCTGTCAACCGGCAGCCTCAGCAGCCAGTCCAGCCTGACAGTTGCAAAGAGGCAGAATCAGAAGCCACCTGCGCAAGGGAAGAGGGCCCTCCTGATCTGGCTGAGAAACCTGTCACGGTTGTCTTCAAGGTTCGAGCGGACCTGGTGAATGCCCAGCTGGGGCTTTACACAGGAGATAACAGAAACTCGAAGCTCGCATTCATGCAGGTGAGTAGCTTGCAAGCAGGTCACATGATCTGGTGTACACACATCAAGCTGTTTGTCTCCACGCATCTCGATGCACTTTTGTACTGCGTATTTATTTAGCTGGTCTTGAGTCAGGCCCTCTGCAACTGTGTCCTAGTGCCCTGCCGTTGACTACACTTGAAGCTGCCAAAAGGTGACCGCTAATTGACATGCTCTTTCCTGAGCCTTTGCAATTGCTTTGCATGTTGTTGTGCAGTTGCAAGGCTTTTGGCTTGGATACCACTCTAATTCTAAGCAAGAGCAGCATATCATGGCCACCGTCCCTCGGTTCTTCATCAAGGTAGCCCAGTACAACCTCACCAATGGCAGTGTACTTCAGTCCGTATATTAATCAACTCTCTTCACTGGAGATAATATCTAGCACTCCTGCAACTTCAGCATCAGGCATTGTTGGCATGTCCTCATTCAGTAAAGATCAGTAAGCTGTGTGGCTGGTTACCTGCAGTTTGAGTTGATGTAATCTGGACATATTTGAGGCCCTGGTCCCTTTGCATGCTTGCAGGATGGTAGACCAGGCATTCCAATGGAGTTGCGGTACATTATTGGCAATGCTGACGAGGTTGAGAGCATTACCAATACAGATACAAAGTCAGCTGCAGGAGCAAACAGCAACAGCAGCCAGAACACTCCATCTCAGAAGCTGATTGTCACGAAGGCCCTCAGCGGGCCTACGCTTACAATGCTTGTTGTGGATGTCAAACTTGGACCTAATCTTACGAGCATTTCATTGCGCATGCAACGTCCAAGGTTGCTTGTAGCGGTTGACTTTCTTGTGGCCATTGGCGAATTCTTCGTCCCATCGCTTGGGGCAGCGATGGTAGGCTCAGCAGCTGGCAAGGATGATGATGACCCCCTTGGGTTTAAGAGGGCCAACTTTCTGACACAGGAGCGCACGGTGCAGGTGATTGATTGCATTAGCTCCCTTACTAAGTGTCAAGCATGCAGAGAACGTGATGAGAAGTGCGTGTGAGAACAGTTGGCCACAAATATTGGCTTCAGAAAGGGGGTGCTGGTGTCCTATAGCATCTCAAGCCCACACTTATCAGAAGACATCATCAGCATGTAACCGCGTCAGTCATCATGGTTGAAGTGCTTGCTTCATTGACTTTGCTTGTAGAGGCCATGAGACATGCTCAGAAAGTAGGTTGCCCATCTCGGCCTTGATGATATGTTCCATCTGATTGCACTGCAGCGTAGGAGAACTATCTTGTCACCCTCTCAGCCGCTCGTTGTGGATCATGCTGGACTTGACATTTATGAGTATGATGGAGGAGGGGGAGTGCTTGTCCTTCAAGGCGAAGATGGACATGACCTTCGAGCAGCGTCACCGGTCCCTCTCATCTTAATTGGCAATAACAAGCAACTGAAATTCAAGAACTTGCATATCCAGGTGACTAGCAGCCAGTCTTCTTCAATGACCTCTGTCATGCTTTTCATGATTGATGCTCTTCATAGTATTGAAGTCCCATCACCTTCGTAGGACGATGTAAGCATCTGTAAGATGAGTGAGACGCTGATGCCTTCACTGTAGCCTGCACTATCTTTGAGAAACTAGGCAAAAGCCTGCTGCACAAAACTTACTCTGCAATTGTCTTCAGAACGGGGAATACTTGGACTCTGCCGTACGACTTGGCTGTGGCAGTAGCTACAGCGCCCTTGCCGAGGACAATGTCCAGCTGAGCGGGCCGTCCAAATCGTCTAGCTTTGCTGATCGATTGAGGACAAGACGGCCTGATGTGAAGGCTGTCAAAAATTCGGCACACAAGGAAGAAGCAAGTGCTCCTAACAACCTCTCACTTGACATTCAGGTATTTTGACATTATCTCTTTGTCGAGTGTGATAGTGTCGAAAGAGAACGCCTTGATACAACAATGCTTGCAGCAGGAAGCACCTAGAGATCTAAGGTTGTTCGTTCCTATAAATGACCAAGGCCTCCATGTCTAGGCACTTGGCTCGGAGTTCACATTTTATGACAGCACAAAGTGGCCTGTTGAGGTCCTGCTCCACCCAGAGGTCATGCTTCGTGCACGAGTGAGTATCTTCGGCAGGTGAGGAAGCAACAGCTGTTGGGCTAGATGTTAGCATTCTGCAGCTATGTTTCCCATATGACCTTGCAGATGGATGGAGAGTGAGGCACAGGAATGAGCACTGCAGGCAATACACCAGACAGCAATTCTTACTGCTTGTTGTGCAGCATTCAGCCCGAAAGCCCAAGCCACATGCACAGTATGTTTGCATGTTGCAGTGGAGATGCCCTATGACGTCATATCAATATGTTTGCAACGTCCACCTATCTGTGCAAGTATTGATGTATGCAAGGTCCTGTCTTCAGATGTGCTATGAGAGGAAATGATCTCGAGTTCAATGCCAGGGTGAAGAGCCTTGACATTATATCCTCCACGGGTTTGAATGTTCTGGAGCCTTTCAATACTGTACTGAGTTACTCAAGGGTAGCAGGGAGACAGAATGTCACTGTCAGCGCTACAGACATCGTGACCAATCTCTCTTTCAGTGTGATACGACTGATGTACCGACTCAGTGCAGACTATATGCACCTGCTGCACATAACATCTGAGGATTTCACAGTGCCTTGTGGCCAGTTTGACAAGATCTGGTCAGACAGTGGTAAGCTTTTGAACACAAATACTTTGCGCCGTACAGTCTGCTCGATCATTTAGAAAGTCTCTTGTTTCATGTCTGCTGATGGTCGCCAGGTGACACTGGCCTTTCCCATGCCTTCATATGTAAGCTCTTATACGTTAAATACGAGATACTGGCTCTGTCAGATTGATAACATTTAGATAAATTCCCAAGGAATGCATTCTTTGTAGCATTGCCTTGACCACAGCTGTCATTTGGTTGATGATTTGTGTGCTTGTCACTTTATTCCAAGCAGTGGGCCACACGGGACAACGGTTGGCATTCTGGCGCCCACGTGCTCCTCCAGGCTTTGCTTCGCTTGGTGACTGTGTGACTTCTCAGTGAGCACCTTGCCTGAAGGACAATGCAGAGCTTACATGGTTCGAGCTTGTTGCATCTCTACAAACTTTAGCAGGATATTGGAGGAAAGCTTGTTGGCATGAAGTCATGAACACGTACTGATATTTGTAGCAAGGTGCACTGGCAAGATGTCTCAGACTATCTGGAATTTCAGCTGAAATCTGAGTGCCGGGATCCTTCTAAAGCAAGGACAAAACGATGGTCAATGATATATTACTTGTGTTGACATCAATTTGTGCTATTTGCACCTTCTGCAGTGACTTACCTCCGACGCAGACAGTCCTGGCAGTCAACCTTGGACAAAACCTAGCAAGAAAGCCTGTATCTTTCGATCTTGTCTGGTCAACAAGGGAGGAACCAGCTGGTCAAACTTCTCTGCACAAGTCTGGGCAACATGCAAACCAGTGTTATGTTTGGAAGCCACACCCACCACATGGATACATCGCATTGGGTTATGTAGCAACAACTGAAGATGGTCCTCCTCCACTTAGCTCATTGTACTGCGTCGTGGAATCGTTGATTACGCCATCCACTTACCTTCGGGATTGCATTCATCTTCCCAATCCCAGCAATAGGTATCACTGTGATTCATATGCAGACTTCGTCATTCTCTGTTCCACAGGATCTTTCAACTGCTTCGTTGCTGGGAGTGTGAATTCATCAATGACCTGGTATATTTGCACCTCAAATTCTCATGGCTATTTCATTCTTGAGCAGGAGTCTGGATGCTGCCTTCTGGCGAATAGACAATGGGGCTAATTCATTCATTGTACGAGACACTGGATCCCTGCATGATATGCAAGCCTTCAACATACGGAGGCCTATGGCAGAGAAGACAGCTGTCACTATGGCCTACACTTCGTTGTCCTCTGGCAGTGCCTCCAATTTCGGCTCAGCTGAGTCGCTTTCGTTACTTGACAATCCAAGTTCTGCTAATTTGGCCTCTTTCAGGTTGAGATCTGGCCGCTTCTATGAGAATGTGGGTACATTTTCTCGCATATGGTGGAACAAAGGTATCAATTCGCAACAAAGTATCTCCATCTGGAGACCATCTCCACCCCAGGGTTACGCCATACTTGGTGATGTCTCCGTCACAGGGTAAGTGTTCCAAAGTGTACCAATATAGTGCAAGTGTACCAGTGTGTTTGAATCCAACAACTACTCCTGTTCAAGTATGGTGAGGCGTCTGCACAAAAGTCAGACGAGGTGCCTCATAAGGTCGGACGAAAATTTGTTTCCATGTCTAACAGCTGATGATCCCGGAACATTTCAGGTATGAGCCTCCAAGCCTGGTGGTGGTTGTTCAAGACACAGACGATGGACGATTAGCTCTACCTGACAAGTTCCTAGAGAAGGGGCACTTTGCAAAGGGCAAGATCATGGAGGACGTTACCTTCTGGTACCCTGTGGCGCCCAGTGGGTACAAGGCTCTTGGCTACATCTGCAGTCGAGGGAGAAAGCCTCCGGAATTAGAAACAGTGCGGTGTGTCCGTGACGATCTTGTCCTGCAGGTCAAATTTGCCCCCAAGAGTCAGTGGAGTAATGAGGGCAGTCAAGGATCTGCTCGATGCAGCATCTGGCAAGCAGACAATAAGGTTTGCAGCAGAAGTTGGTCTCACTGGAATCTGCTTCCAATCCTTGCCTGAGTTGCTGATTATGTTGTGCTTGTCTGAACTGTAATAACAGGACAGATCCCAAGCTCACTGTGCCTGTTCTTCCATACATGGCAGGCAAATACTTTCTTCTTTCAGCAGGGACTTGATGCTCCTCAGAAATGGCTTGCCTATGGGCTTGTTGACCTCAACAAGCCAAAGCTTGCGGACAGCATCATCCTTGAGCTCCACCTCACTGGCGTGTCTGCAACTTTCTATGACGATTTCGGTGGCCTTGTATGTTGTCCTTTATGCCTTTCTTCTTGATGTATTTTCAGCTTGGTTGCGCGTAGGTTCCGCCAAGAGTCGAGGTCGTCACACGTTTCGGACAGTGATGTGAGCAGGAGCTGCATACTGGCCTGCATTTTAGAGTTCTTGAACATGTTCTGTGTCTTTGTTGTGTAGCCTTTGTTGTACACATCACTTTCAGCAAAAGGATGAGCAGGTAGCATGAGTTAGAGTGATTGTCCTACTGTCTGATGGTCGCGTCAGTATGCTGCTCCTGACTTTGACATACATTGTGCAGATGGCCCCCTTAGTGGATGCCACAATGTCAAACACGGTCATAAGTGTTCATGGTCGACCGGAGATCCTCAGTGTCAATGGCAAGATAACTTTTGCCGCTTCTTCCTTTAATGGAAGAACCGATGCTTGGGAGCCTTTGATGGAGCCCTTGACGGGATTTTTGAGGTAGCTGAAGACACCTGCAATCAAGCCTTGTCAAGGAAGTCACTCAATGGCATGGGTGTTCATGTGAACATAGAAAAGGATTACCATCATCACAGTAATAGAGTTCTGTGCCAGACCGATGTGACAATCCGATATTTGTAACCTTTCACAGGTATGAGTACAACAACGATAGGTCCGAGGCTGCTCTACCTGCCGGCTCAACTGTGAGGCTGTCCACGACAAGTGATGTCAATGTCAACTTTTCCTCGGCCAACATGAATTTGCTTCTGGAAGCATATGCTAGCTGGACAAGACTAGCCAAGATCGAAGAAGAGGCCAAACGGCAGTTTCACCTGGTAATACATGGCCAGGCTAGGGCTATGCTACTGCAAGGCTGCCCTGTGGTTGCTGCATCACTCGCTAGAAAAAGCCTATCAAATGTCAAATAGGGCAACTCTCTCGTAGCAGTCTACCATTTGGGCGCAATGCTGGTGTATGGCGACCCTTGAAGAGCAATCCATCAGATACATCTGACAGATGTACTGGCTTTTGTTGAGCAGAAAATACTGGAAGAACAGGAAGAGACAGAGACTGATGAGAATGGGCCATCAGCTGTCCTCTCACAGCTCAAGCGCGCGTACATTGTCAAACACAATCAGCTTGGGCACGAGGTGTTTGTACGCGTGGTAGAGTCAAACTCAAAGCCGAGAGTGTTCCCACTGCCTTCAGGTGGAATTGCGTCTGTAACACTGCCTCCCAGAAGAGTAGTTTGGGACCCCACTACTGGAAGAGTAATAAAGCGACTGGCAAGGAAGTACTTGGCTTGCAGGATTGGTGGAGTTGAGGTATGGCTTGCATATCTACCATACCTACATCAGTGCACTGGTAGGATTGCAGTAGCTAATTAGCAACATGGCAGATGCCACTAAGAGATGATTTATAGGTAATAGTTGCAAGGCCAACATAGTCTTGTGCCTTTCTGCTGTTCTGTAAGTTGATGCATAGCTTACCTGCTGGCTGCTCTTAGGAGTTGGTAGATGGGACCCGTAAAGCGTGGTATGTGTATTGTGCAGTGTCCTGATGTTGGTAATATTGGGGAGCAAGAGTACTGCTGTACTCTGCGACTAGTACATAGAAGCCATCAAACTGAGCATCAACCTGCACAAAGTGCACGCACACGTTGCTCATCCCCCACCCTAGTATCTGGAGACGGGCAAAGCAGAATATTCTCCGTAACTTGGGATGAGGTCTTTATGTTTGAGATGATATCTGAGGTGGGCATGCGTACTGCATACTCATTCTGTTACTCATTTGAACTTGCACAGTGATGTTGATGGCTAGAGCGCTGGTCCATACATTTTGTGAGCTTAACTCAGCACTGACTGAATAGTCATCTTCGGGCTTCTCTTTGATATAATCAGGATGACGACGCTCTCGAATGCCTGGTGGTTAATGTGGCAACAGGTCACGCTTCTATTCTTGAGATGATTTGATCCAGGGTCAATAATTTTGCAGCTGTGCGGCCTTCTATTATATTGTAAGCTAGTGTACACTGTATTCTAGGAAATATAACTCAAAGTAAATCACTGCTGCTGAGACTGTTGCCTTCAATTTCTCAGGTGAACCGGTAGGGGTGTTCTCTTGCCCACTACTGGAAGAGGCAAATACAAAATGGCGAGTCATTAGCACAAGGTTAAGGAAGAAAGTAGCGCTCAACTCTTGGCCGCGCTTAGAGCTACAACGCCATCCTTTGTCATCACTACAGGCAGGCCAGGTATGTCATTCATGTCAGGCTCAGTCAGTCAATACTTTAAGCTGGTCACTCCGTGTTGCCTTTTGCTGCAGATACTAGGACTCAGCACAATCTTGTCCTTAACTCTTCAACATCGCTTTTCAGATGTCTTGTGTCAACCTCTTTGTTGCAGGCATCATCAGGCAGCAGCCCAGGCACGTTGAGCTTGTCATATTACTTCTTCGTTGTTGACGGAGATGCTGGACAGCAGTCACTACAAGAAGAAGTTGAGTCTAATGCGAATGGCGACGAGCCAGGAACAATACAAGTTGGCTATCAAGAAAATGGTCCATGGGTCAAGATCGGCTCCATGTACTCGCAGGGTGCTGTTCCTTGGGTCATTGGAGAAGAACAGGTCGCAAGTGAGACAAAAGTGGAGAGGGGAGTAAAACATCTCGCTGTTCGTTCTCTTGTCGTAGTGGTGAATGAGACAGATCTTCCTATCGCGGTCTGCCTTTGTCCAAGGTCGTTGCTGTGCAGCGATTCAGTAGGCCAAAACGATAGCATTTTGGGCGGTGCTCGCTCATCTCAATGGCAGACTGTGGTGCTGGAGGAGGTTTTTGAGAACCAGAGGTACCAGCCTGTGGCTGGGTGGGGCAGCTCATGGCCAGGACACCTGTTCCTGACTGATCCGAAACGCTGGAGCGATCGCAATTTCAGGCAGAGCTCTCAGGTGAGTCGTGGTCAGAATGACAACAGTGTCTCCTTATCTCTCCCTGTTGTAACGGTCAACCTCTGCTGTGGTAGTTGGTGACGCTCATCACAGCATGCTCTCATTGAGGCAGGAGTTTCTGGAGCCCCCGCTGCCTGCTGGCTGGGAGTGGACGAGTGACTGGCAAGTAGAAAAGGCAGGGCATGTCAACAGGGAGGGGTGGGCGTACGCACCAGCTTTCAGAACATCTCATTGGCCTCCCTCTGCTAAAGCACGTCGTCGAGGAGTGCTGGACTTTACCAGGCGGAGAAGGTGGGTGAGGACGAGAGAACGAGTTGCTGGAGCAGTTGGCGAAGATAGGATGATTGTGGGTGTGCTTCAGCCAGGGGAGGATGTCCCTTTGCCATCTGCTTGCCTTCGTCGATCCAGCGCTGATTACTGCATACAGGTACACTGTACGTTTTAGTAAGAGATTGTTAGCCTCAAGATGGTATAAATGCATGTGTATGTCACGCGCTGATCAATGAAATCCCTGCTATACTTGCTGCATTCATTTACCCTGCGCCAAAACTTGGTGTCAAATCCGACTTATCTTGGCATAGCAGAGTATCTTCCTTTGAAACATTGTAGAATTTATTCTACTTCCAGATATGCTCTCGTTGTCAACATATGAATGTGAATGTCAGTAGTGCACTGCAGGTGCGGCCGTATGAGGGTGGAGAAGTCACAACAGCCCAGCATGAGTGGAGCGTGGCTGTTTGTGTACGTGCCAAAAAGAAGTCGCATGAAAGGGTCCCTGCATGGGAATTCAGGGCAAGAGCACTGTCCGAGACATGCGAGCTGGTTTGCTGCACTCTTGCTGAAGACGACCCTCAATCCCTCGGACAGAAGTCAGGTGGTGTGGATGCTGGGAGCTTAGAAAATATGCAGAACGGGACAAATGTGGCCGAAACGGGCAGTGTCCAACAAGAGTCAGTATCCTCAATGCATGGAGGCCATGCTGTAGGCACTACCCGCGAAGGCATCCTTGAAGGGCAATCAAATGCGGCTGGCAGCAAAATTCTGGATCTTGGGAAGGAGCTGGTGTGGCTAAGCATGGAGGCCTCCTGCAAGACTCTTGGACTAGTAGGAGCTCAAGAGACTGCTAAGGACTGGAGGGTCACTATACGTCCTCCTATCTTAATTGAAAACTTGTTGCCCGTGGCTGGTACCTTGCGCTTATGGGAGAAGCCTATGGATTCCTCAAACCTTATAATCCGTTGTGAGGGCAACTTGGGTGCTGGACAAAAGACCGGGACTTGCTTCGCTGACCTCAGGCAGACACTCTATCTCTCATTTGTTCCAGAGGGTGGTTGGACCGCCTCACAGGTAGAGATGCAGCAAGTTGCTGTGACATCACCATATTACCATTTCATGTTGCCCACTTTGGAATGTTGGTCAAATGCAGTGGCAGGATAAGTAGGTATGCTAAACTCTTCTGCTGTATACAGTGTGTTCCAAATTTGTGCAGAACCGTCAGCTCAGGGCCTTCTGTCCATGTACTTATGTACACTTGCAGGAATACTGCATGATTTCACACCCCTACAAGGAGGTCGCAAAAAGCATGAATTTCTTCAACAAACGCACGGGAAGGTGCTCAAGTGAACAAGCCTGTAATTGAATTTCTAGCTGGTGCTCAGCTATAGTTGACTAGCAACTCAAGGTGACATTTAGCTGGTTGGTGACCACCCACCAGGAATATGCGCCTATATCTCACTTACTTGCTCATGTATGTAAATGCAGGAGACTAAAAGTAGCAGTGGAACTGAAGTTGGGCTCCCACGCGGGTGCAGCAAAGGTTGTCTGTCTATCAGTGCCCTGTTGGTTGGACGTGGTTAATTGCCCTCCACTTGCATTTAGACTTGTGGAACTTCAGACGGACAAGCGTCCACAGCACAGCAAAGATATGACTATTGGTGCTGGCCTTCGGAAGACAACAAGTAGGCAAATTAGTCGAATGAAGCAATCCCTTAAGATGCCTTCTTTAGTTGAGGAGGTGACCGAAGTGGAGATTGTCGATCAGCCTACCATGCTCTCCAAATGCAATGTTGAGACTATGGGACTTATCGTGGGTCTGAGGGGCGAGTACGAAAGCGTCTTTGGCCCTCCAACACCCATTGCAAGCTTTGAGGTATGTTGGACATATTCTCAAGGCCACTTGTGTAGCTCCTACTTGCACTTTTGCTGCAGACACTCAAGCTTTGCAGCTGGAAGTTGTGCATCCTGGCACAGCAGTACGGATGATTCAAGCAAGCTGTGTATGATAAAGTATGTCCTTACCGGTGCAGCTTTTGACACTGTGAGAAATGTCTGCGTCATCATTGCAGGATGAGCAAGTAGAAATACGAGCAAGTGCAAAGGGAGGGTGGTTCATGAGATTGATGGTGACCTTGGATGTCTGCCCTTATGCAACTGAGAATGTGAAGGTAGAGATATTTCAAACGGATTTTTGCAGCAAATAAGAGTCCAACTTATACTTCAGATCCGAACCTGACTTACTTGTGGTGACACAAATTATCTGGTGACTTTGCTTATGTATTCCAACTTGTGTGGGCAGGTCATCAAGCTCCGACCATATGTGGTTTTCACCAACAGGCTCGGGCAGCCAGTGCATTTCCGGCAGAGTAACGTGGAATCTTATAGCAAAGTCTTCAATCAGGACTATTGGCGAGTATGGTGTCTTTCTGTGGCAAGTGAGCAGGCACAGATTGGTCAGGTACCAAACAAGAAGCCGTCTCGCATCACATCCTTCAAGCCTCAAAAGTAGTATGTCAATTGGTAAGGACATGACATGGCACTCACTTCATTAGGTCACGAGTGGTGCTCTTTGTCTAAGTATTGCAAGTACTGCACTGACTAGATTGGGGACAGAGGCTACAAGCTAAAGTAGTTCCATCAGCCGGAGAAGTAGAAAGAATGAATGGAACCGTGATCATGATGACAGCTGAAGACAAACAGCAGTGAGTGGAGTCAGCCATTTGCAATGTCTGAGGAAGGAGTAACACATCTAGTACTCAGAGGAAAGGGGTCGAGAAGAGTGGAACCCTTGCGATTAGATGTTCACAGTGGTGAAGGCGAATCACAATATGTTGTGGCCATTCGTTGTGGTGCACAACCTCCATTTCGGTGAGCAGCACACTCAGCAGTATCTACCTCTGGTGCACTCATCCTCTCGTGGACTGTAATTTGCAGCATAACGGTGTGCATAAGCAGAATAAGCTTGAATATCTGCCATGCTCCTAACGGGTTTTGGTGGAACTCATCTAAATACGACATTGCAGGGTGGAGAATCGTTCTATGAAGACAATCGTAGAATATCGGCAATCTGGGTCAGAAATGCTACCATTTCAGCTCCTGGAGCCCCACTCTACAGCCGCTTTCGCCTGGGAGATACCTCTGGGCGAGAAGATATTGGACATACAGGTGGTTGGAGATCGTCATGTGATGGGAAAGTATAACATAGAGAGCGTGGGGGAGCATTTCCCTTTGGTTGTAGACAATGCGACTGAAGGTTCTGAATTTCTGGGTCTGTCAGTTGATGTGGTCATTGAAGGAGCTGTCAAAGTGGTGTGGATTGGGGACTGGAAGGGCACTCCTGATCAAGCAGGCGGTGCAGGTCATGCTTTTACACAACATGACTACAGGGATGGTCGATGCAACAGTCTCAAGGCAGGACTCGATGCAAATTCTGAGAAGGAGAAGGGGGAGAAACGTTTGCGCAATGGCAACGCACAAATGCATAAGGAGCTCATTTTGGACATTGATAGTTTAGGATTGGCTATCATCGATCACCGGCCTCAGGAGCTTTTATTCTTGTCAATGAGAAGCCTTTTGGTCACTCTATCAAGTTCTGGCACTGGCCTCAGCAGGTACTGCAACGTGATACAACACACTGAAGTCCTTCTATCAATAATGGACTTGCAGCCTTGCAGATAGTCCTATGAGGCATTTTTACCAACACTTGGTCCTGACTTATTTACTCTCAGCTAAGAACAGTCTGTCAAAGCAGCAGTCACCAAGCCTAGAGGCCAGATTGCATGTCAAAGGCTTTCCAGTGCTTGGGCCAAGAACTATTTCTCCGTCAAAGTATGATGTAGGTGGAGTGACATGTGCAGGTTCAAGATGTCGCTTGGTGAAGTACAACTTGACAATCAGCTCTTCAATACCTCATTACCTGTAATATTAGCTCCTGAACACAGTAGCGATGGAGATGAGGCTTCTGCACTGAGAGCTGTAGTTACTGTGCGTGATGAAGCGATGGAGGGTACAATTGTGTATGAGTACATTGGAATTCAGGTATGACCATGGACCAAGATCCTCAAGTCAGTGTTGTTCTCCTTTCCTTTTTGTGGCTTCACACTACGACATCCAGTGCTTAAAGAGAAGTGCCTTTCCAGTCGGGGAAGTGGCTGTGGATGATGACATCAAATAAATTATCTGTGCAGGTGGTGGACGAGCCGTGGAGAATCAATCTTCACGAGCCTATCATCTGGCGTCTGATGGAGCTCTATCAAACATTGAATCTGGACCGCATTTCTGGTGTAGGAGATGAGGGTGCACCAGTCAATGTGGATCCTAATGTCAGGATAAAGTAAGATCATTGCTTTTCTGTTTCTGCAATAAGCATTTTTTATGTTTGTGAGAGATAGATGACAAACATTGTGCAGTGCTCGTGAGCATTGTTTTCTGACAAGAATGTTCGCACACAGGCACTTCAGCGATAGGCACTTCCAGTTATAGTGGACTAACAATGGGCAATTGGTTGATGTTGTCACCATCTTCTTGTCTGACATTCATCCTCATGGTCCATAAAGAGTCGATGTTGTCACCATCTTCTGTCATATTTATGGTCCATAATTACTCACAGGTGCAGCTGGTAGTCAGCAAGTGACCACTCAAATTTTGTTGGAGAATTGACCTGTGAAGATGCTGCAAAGACAAATCTGCAAGCTTCTTTGGTTGCTGAGACTCAGGCCTCCGTGGCTGGGCATTCTCTTGTCTGTGGTGGTATGCAGCCTCTTGGATGTATCGGAGGTACGATTCCGCCTGACCCTCCAGACTGCAGCAGGGACAAGACCTCACAACCTGCTTGGTGTCTGGGGACCACTTCTGACTACCCTCGGCAATACTCACAAGATGCCAGTGCGCCCGCATCAGCCTCTCATACTTTCGATGCCTACGGCTTTGGAGCATGAACTCACTATGTTCTAACTTCTCGCTGCACCTAGATGTTGGGTGCATCACGACAGTCTCGCTGATTGTGTAGCAAGAAAGGAGTACACAGCTTGTTGCACTTAGATGTTGGCTGCATCACAACAGTCTTGCTGAAAGTAGCAAGAAAAGAGTACACAGCTGATCAAGTAAGAGAGCAGCTCATCTCATATACGGAGTCTCCTGTGCTCATCTGGTTCAGATCCACTTTCAGAGTGTTGTGCGGGAGCATCGGTATTTCAGGAAAAGTGCCCTGATGCCAGCAGTCATGGCACGGATGAGGAGAGACTTGCTTCATCAACCTCTGCGACTTCTGTCGGGTGTTGATGTCTTGGGCATGACCAGCTCTGCGCTGGGTACGTTAAGCAAAGGTGCTGCAGAGCTTTCTCAGGATGGGAGGTTCCTGCGCCTTCGCTCTCACCAGGTGAGCACTGCTCTCAAGAGCTACTCTGGTGTTCGTTGTATCATGGACAAGCTGTTCAAAGTCGACATGCATATTGTCTGCTACAATCTTGTTGCTTATTTGGTCTATGGTGGCCTTGGCTTCAGCGACCTTCTTTTGATAAACTCACTATAAGTACGTTTTGCACCGAAACAGGATCGCACAGTCCGCATACGCAACATGGGAGATGGCCTCCTTTATGGCACTGAGGCTGCTGCAAGAGCCTTGGCTCGAGGCGTGACAGGGTTGGTCACAAGGCCTGTGGCAGGTGCTGTTGCGGGTGGAGTTCCAGGATTGGTGAGAGGGACAGTGAAGGCTGCTGTCAGTGTTGTGGTGCAGCCAATTAGTGGGATCCTGGACTTCTTTGCTTTGTCAGTAGATGGTCTTGATGCCAGTTGCAATCGCTTCACCGAAGCAGTGAACTTCGAGAAAACTCTTGACCGGAAGCGACTCCCCAGGGCCATTGGAGGAGACAAGGTCTTGACACTCTATGACAATAACAAGGCCACTGGCCAGGTAAGGAGCTGCTGGTGTGAGATAGCGGGATGTTTGACTCTGAAGTTCACATGCATGCCCGATCAGATACCTCAGAATGTTCCTGGGAAGCACTTGGAGAGTAGCAGATTGTTTATCCTGATCTGGACCCTATTATTTGTTATAAGGGCAGCAGATGTGCTAAGCTTCTGCTCTTGAAGCAGGTGTAATGCCAACTCTTCATCCAATGTGCACTTCGTATGTTCAGGTGATTTTACAGCTGGCAGATGCAGGTGCGTACTTTGGAAGGAGGGACGTTTTTAGAGATCGAGGCAAATTTTCTGACACAGATGTGTACGAGTGTCACTTCGATGTTCCCAAGCAGCAGATTGTGATGATTACCAGCCAGAGAGTGATGTTGCTGCAGGTATGTTCTGGCCCTTACTTCATGATTGAAACTTCAAGCACATACTTAAGGATGTGTACTGCAATCTAGATGTCAGATGTGCAACAATGTTGGGCCACTTTCAAGTGGGAATGATTGCATCCATAACCACCGGTTCTTTCTATTCTCAGCATTTTGTCACTAGATCAGTGAAGAACATGCTTACATACATTTGTAGTCAGTGTAGTTGTGCTTTTTAGGTTGTAATGTACGGCAAGTAGTGAAGTCTGTCTAAGGCTCAGCACAAGTCTGCACACCCGATGTAGCTGACTTGAAGCTGATGCAAGCTAGACGTTGTTTCTGTCTGTCATTGCAGCGTCCTCATTCACATATGAAAGGTGAAAGACGTATGCTGGTCGATCCATGCGCCGTCATTTGGGACATTCAGTGGATCTACCTCTTAGCGACAGAGTTAGCCTCACCTAAAGGGAGTCTTCAAGGACCTCCTAGTGAGGTCATCCTCCACGTACGATACCAGAATCGCTATCGCCATTCTATTTGTTGCTGCCCTTCCGCAAGTGAAGGCGATACTGAGGGCCAAGCAACAAAGGTCAGGGATGCAATTGAAGCGGCAAAAGTCATCTTTGGACCAGACAGATCAGCACTGACAACTGAGGTGAGTCGCAGAGTATTGCGGTTGAAGCAGCGAGCGCCTCTTGCCACCTTCCATAGATGGTGGCATAGAATGTAAACAAGCCAGGCCACTGTGTTCTTCTCTACCATTACTGCTTAGGATGTGAAACGTTTCTGTGCTTCTTGTAATGTCACTGCAGTTACATAACAGAAGACAAAGTAGACCACGACCAGGCTCGTTTGGTCACCCTATGGGCACAAGTGACAAAGAGTGGACTTCAGGACATGTTGAGGGCACCCAAAGCACGCGTCCGGCAGATCCTTTGACAAGTCCTGCTCCGCCGCTCTCTTCTTCAAAATGGATAACAAGGGAGAATGTCCAGAACACCTCGGTCTTTCACTGCATCTGGACGAGTGAGAGGGAGCTTTCTGCATGCCGGGCATGCACTCTGAAGGTGCGTACCATGCTCAGAGGCCAGTGAGCATCATGAGTATTCTATCTCACCTGCTCTCTGGTACGTCATTGTCAGCTGTCGTGCCGTAGAAGTCACTTATGCACAGGCTGCTCTTGAAACAGTACTTCTGTGGAGCTCTTGCTCTTGAGCTTTAGTTGCTGACATAATCTGAATCAGCAAGTCCATTCATGTGCAGCTCACTGGACAGGAGCGAGAAATTCCGATTGCCATCTGGCGACCTGCGCCTGAACCAGGGTATGTACTTGTGCAATGCATAATTGGATTGTACACCACGGACTTCTGTCACGCTTTTGTTTGGATGTAGCACCTGTATTTCTATCAGACGGCGTCTGACTGCTCTAGAAAATTGTGAAATTGCTCTGAGTTGAAAGCTTATACTGCGCACTATGCAGCTATGTTTCGGTGGGGGATATACTTCAGCTGGGAAACAATGAGCCCACTATTGCCACAACATATCGAGATGACGGCAGCCGGAAATTTGCAGCCCCTTGTGGATTCCAGCTGGTATGGCCAAATGTTCAAGTATACGAGATTCTTAGGACCCCCATAGGCTGCTTGTGTTACACATCATAAACAATCAGTTAATACCTCGAGGTATTGGTGCTGTGACAGGTCTGGAGAAATGCTGATTGCGGCAGCATAGAACCAGTGAGCATCTGGTTCCCAAAAGCCCCCGTCGGCTATGTGGCACTCGGCTGTGTGGCCATGCAGGAGTACTTTGAGCCTGATCTGACGGCTGTCAAGTGCGCACGTCTCACCAACAACTCTAGTCATCATGTGCATCCAAGAAGGCTACATATATTGCATGGCCTTCACAGTAGGCCCCCTTAGTGCTGCTGATTGACTGGGAGCAACTTGTAGGCTCAAGATTGTCATGATTTGGCTCTCTGCCGCTCCTCGCTCTCACTGCCTTTCACAGCCGCCCAAGTACTTGCCGTTGCTTTATAGGTTTCCTTTGATTCTTAAAGGGGCACATTTGGTGATTCCTCAGGTGTGTGCACCAGAGTGTCGTCGACAAAGCAGAACTGCAGCATGAGCCCCTGTGGACCTCTCATCATTGTAAAGCTCCTCACTACCCAGTCAGCCTTTTTGAGGTGAGGAACGAGGCAAGGACGTTCGTGGCCTTGCATGCTGATTTAGTGTCTTCGAGCGAAAGCTCCTCACCACTTGGCAGTATGGAGCTCAAGCCGCTGAAGGTGAGGATTGAAGGTGAAATACAGGCTTCTTCAGCAGGACATAGTTGAACCCCAGTAAGGCTGCATAAACTGCATTGGATCGCCCGGACAATGCAGACTGCATGTTGTCTACTGTTCAAATTTCTGTGGTCTGCACACTTCAGTCGCAACCTTCTTAAATACTGTGTGCTTTGCACAGTGGAGATTTACTTACCTATCATGAAGGTATTCAGAGGAAGTTTAGAAGGTACCCTAAATAGCATGTATACACCTAGCTGTACCTCTAGACCCCATTCATTTCATTCGTCCAGGAAACAATTGCAAACAAATTCTTTTGTACATAATGTTTACTTCATTCGAGCTCTTTGGTGGATATCTGGTTTGCCCGCTTCCTCTAACCGCACCTTGCTGCAATAAGAATCCATGGCCAACGATGTATGATCGTGTGAAGCGTCAAGCCAATAGAGGCAACAGGCACGAAACACCGCCGGCCAGACAGTTGCTTCGATTGTCATCCACGACGGAGCCTTCATCTGTAACCGTGCACTGCTGTCTGCATTTGCTACAGCCACATGTGCTTTACTTACTCTTACCTGACATAACATCCTGGAACACAAACAGGGCGAGCAATCAAAGAAGGTGAGCTCACATGACTCACTTGAGCTGAGCCACACCACTACAAATGTGCAGTCACTGTCGAGTTCTGCATACCTCGCAGGCGGGCACGGGGTGACTTTTCAGCATATCTTGCGCTGACTACATGCTGCACAAGATCCAGATTAGTGGAATACTTATGCATGCCCTTGTGGTATTGGTCACATGCGACATCTAAAGAGGGGCTCCCCCTGTGCTCTGCTGGAAGTTAATAAGGGAGCGGTATGCCCCATCGGGCTGCCGGACAAGGTCTGCATGCCGGCCCTGCTCCACGACCTGGCCCTTCTCAACAACCGCAATGATGTCGGCATTGCGGATGGTGCTCAGCCGGTGGGCCACAACCACAGTGGTCCGGCCGCCCAGACCCAGCAACCGGTCCAGCGCCTCTTGCACAACTCGCTCCGACTCCGCGTCAAGTGCCGATGTCGCCTGGGGCAGCCGGCAAGCAGATGCTCTACTGCTGGTAAGTCGGTCTAGACATTCCAAAGTGTCAGACACGAGGTCCAATTGCAAGCCGTGCAATTGGCAGCACAAGGACCTGAGTCGACATGCGTACTGCTCCTGCAAAGGATTTATTGAGCACACTGCAGATTCTGGCAAGACTTCGGCGTCACCTCATCAAGGAGTAGGATGGCTGGGGTCTTGAGAATTGCTCGCGCAATGGCCACCCTCTGCTTCTGGCCTCCCGAGAGCTGCACGCCCCTGTCCCCCACCTGCCACAATCAGAGCAAATGAGCCCGTCAGTGCCGCCTGTTGAATTCACCACACATATTTATGGACGTTGAACTCCACATCACAGCCCACCTCCGTGTTATAGCCATCTGGCAAGGTGCTGATGAAGCTGTGCGCATTGGCAGCCTTGGCCGCCTCCACTATTTCCGCTTCGGTCGCGTTGTCCTTCCCATACATTATGTTATCTCGTATCCTGTGCAAATTGTGGGGTGTATTTGCAGTGTGGAGCACAATAAGCTTCATCAAACAACACGTGGTGAAGCAACACAGTAGTTCTGTCATCTGCCATGCAGTAAATTTGAGTTGGCACAAAGCAGTGGGCAGGCAGGAAGTGCACACTAGTAGGACGCAACGTTGGGAGGTCCAGTGCTCACGTAGTGGAGAAGAGCGCAGGCTCCTGGGCCACGAGCGCAATATGCGTGCGCAACCAGCGGAGGTTCAGAGTCCGGATGTCGTGACCATCCACCAGCACGGCCCCTCCCAACGGGTCGTAGAACCGCTCCACCAGCGAAATCACCGTGCTTTTGCCGGAGCCGCTAGCCCCGACAAGGGCCACTGTCTTGCCTGCTGGAACCTGCAACAGTGGAATACCGCTTCCTCTTTTACCGCACAACCTGAGCTGATTGTAAACGAAGCACCATAACACATTCCGGACTTGATTTGTTGGTCGTCTGCACTTGGGAATTGCAAGCCAGCAAGCTGCAGTCATTAGCTGGTGGCTTACAGTCAGGCTGAACGATGAGAAGACGGGCACGTCTGGTCGCGATGGGTACCGGAACTCGACGTTCCGGAGCTCGATCTTGCCTCTGACCTTGTCCAACTTCTTGCCACTAGGGTCGTCTGGCTCGATCTCTGTCCTGTAGTCCAGCACCTCATAGAACGAGTCCACGGCGCGGCCCCCCTTGGCCAGGTCGGGGGCCAGCGTCAGCGTCTCCGCAATCGCAAACGACGTCATAATGAGTACAATGAACACCTGCCACACACAAGCACTTTGCATGGCAGCAGCTGAGCGTGCTGCTTCCGCAAGGCTTCCCCCTGAGCTGCAACACTGACATGCCTGTCTGGACACCCAATTGGTCACAGAAGCATCCATCGGTGCTATATGGTTGACGCTATTGTTTGGCACACAAATTTCTGCAAATCAAGTATTTGATCAGATATAAGACTCCCATATGATGTGCTTCTCACCTTGAGCACCTCCTTGAAAGTCGCATCACCGTCCCTGACCAGGATGCCCCCGTACCAGAGTCCGAGGCCAAAAGAGGTGTACATGCAGAACTGCAGCCACCACATACTGCATGTCAGCTTCAAGCAAGTTCTTGGATGCTGGTGCAGGCAAAATGGTCTTGATTCCAGCACGGCTGACCCTAACATCCACAGTACCTGGGAAAAGCCAAAGCCAAAGCCTGCAACCTGGCCTCGCACAAATGTCCGACGCAGTGGCCCAACCAGATGGCTCTCAAAGAGCGCCAGAACCTATCGATCATGGCGTACATACAATATATCAGCCTTCCTTGTAGCACTGTAGCACTTGTAGCATTGTAATACTCAGCCCCTCTGCTGCCAGGTAGAATTTGTGAGTAAAGTGGAGGACAGCTGACCTTGCTTTCAGCTGAGAAGGCAGCAACCGTGCGGATGTTGCTGACAGCCTCTGCAGCAACCATGCTGGCTTGGGCGTGCGACTTGACTTGATCGCCAGCAAAGCCCTTGAGGAATGCTTGCTACAGAGCAAGGTGACAATAGATTTGTAGGACTGCTTCAGCACACTTGCTTGAGAGCCCATGCCTTTCTTGACACCCTTATTGACAAACATGACACTGGGAGAGTGGAGGTTAAGGGCAAAAGGTGGTACTTGCACGGCTGCGGACGCGATGAGGACGGGAAAGGTCGCGATGACCACGAGGGCCATCTGCCACCTGAGTATCAGCGCAATGGTGAAGGCGACAATGACAAGCGCAGCATTCTGCAGCAGGAGCGCGAGGCGGTCCCCGGCGGCTGCCTTGACGAGCGTTGCATCCGAGGCCAGCCTTGAAGCCACAGCTCCGGAGCTGTTCTCATCCTTATCGAACCAGCCGACTTGACGGGTGAGGATTGCTGGTTTGTCAAGCAGCATGGCTTGGTCAGCCGTGTTGCTTTTATCATCTCGTCTCGAGATAGCCTTGAAAGAAATGGGCCTCTGAAAAAAGTATGCCAGAAAACGTCTGGAAATCTTCTGCTCACTCCTTGCAAAGTTGTAGCAAATTGTAGCAAGTTGCAGCAAAGATCACACACACCTAAACCCTAAAACCTAAATCCCTAAACCACTAAACCTAAACCCTTTCAGCCTAAGCCCAAACTTCTTAGTCCTCACAGAGGCATCCAGAAGTGATAGGAGGAACCTATTGAGAGTTTGCACCTGCGAACATGAGCTCCCGGACGCGCTTGGTCAGCCGCTCGCCCATCTTGCCAAAGTTGTAGTGCAGGAGGAGGTTGCCAATGACTGCAAACACAGACATGCCTATGAAGACAAAGCACCAGTGCGCAATTGTATCCTTCATGTGCCGCTTGTCGACGTCATAGTAGGCAGTCACCACCTGCTCCAGAAACCACATCAATAAGCGTCAACAAGGATCCCATTGACAAGTATGTGGCTGCACTTGCTCTGTAGACTGGATAAATCTCAAAGCAGGCGTATAAGCCTGCTCAGTGGAAGGCTCAGAGTATGCAGCAAGTGACAAAGACATGCGAGGATGTGGACATCCATACCGAGAGAAGAACAAGGCCAAAGACGGGGTTGACGCAGCCGGACATAATGGCTCCCACGGACCCGAGAATGGCAGACGGCGTATCGGGCCTGCAAAGCTGTAGCAGCCTCCACATGTTCGACTTGCGTCCCGCTGGCCGCGCTGCATCAGCAGCACCACTCTTGTCTGTGGTCTCCTGGCCCTTGCTTGCAACAGCACCGCTCTCACTCAGGCTGTCAGACAAGTTGCTCATCTGCATGCTGATCCTCCTTGACCCCGACTCGAGGGCAGACGACCCCAGGGATCTGCATTGACATTGGCGTCATGGACACCATTGGTAGGGTGAGGGCTCCGCTCAGCTCCACGTGGCTTTAATATGCACTTAAGTCCAATATGTTGGCACCTGGCGTTCTGACAATCTGCAGCTACCTACTTCAGGCCTGGAGCTTAGAAAGCTGTCTGGGCTTACAAGACAGGATTTTCTAGTCTGACTTTAAACTCTAAATTAGATTGTTGATGTGGGCAGTGAGCAGGTTGTGACCTCTGGCTTCGATTGCCGCCGTCCTTGCTCATCTGCTGCAGGCGTACGAGGGAGGCATAGGCGCCCCCCTCCCTGTTGATCAGGTCCTGGTGCCGCCCAAGCTCAACGATGGCCCCCTGTGACACCACAGCAATCGCGTCCGCGTGCTGGATGGTGCTCAACCGATGGGCGATGACCACCGTCGTCCGCCCCACCATGAGCTTGTCCAGCGCGTCCTGACAGAGCTCCAGCCAGAAACCCCCATGAGAAGTGCTGGACGAGCATCTTGCCCGGTCAGTTCAAAAGTGGACCCAGCCAGCAACTAAAGCATGGACGTCTACGGAGGTTATAGGAAGGAATAGGACACTTGATCAATAAAGTAGGAGCAGTCATTACATAACACACTCAGTTACACATGCAATACATACAGTTGTGCATACGTATATAGAGTTCCCACAATATGTATCCAGCTGCCTGCTGGGGCAAGGCAACAGACTGTACCTGGACCACGCGCTCAGACTCGGTGTCAAGCGCGGACGTGGCTTCGTCAAGAAGCAGGATGCTGGGGTCCTTGAGGACCGCCCTGGCAATTGCAACCCGCTGCTTCTGTCCACCTGAGAGCTGCACCCCGCGCTCTCCGACCTGCTCAGGGCAGGATCGCAAATGCTCGCCATCAGATCCTGATGGACCCAGAAATCGGGTTGCGCTAACTTGATGCAAGCACTGATTGCTCCATGTTGCTCCAGGAACCAAAGCTCGCAGAATGATTCCCCTATTGGCACACCTCTTTCTCTGACTGGTTTTGTGCATGCGAGGGCCTGAGAACTGAAATCAGAAATGCCATTTCTCAATGCAGATTTACTTTCTCTCAATGAGAAGCCAGACCTGGGTGTCATAAGCATTCGGCAGCTGGCTGATGAAAGAGTGACAATTAGCGGCCCTAGCTGCCCTCTCAACATCCTCCATGGTTGCATCTGCCTTCCCATACAAGATATTCTCCTTGATTGACGTGGCAAAGAGCGCCGGCTCCTGGCTGACGAGCCCCACTTGTTGGCGGAGCCACTTCAGCTGCATCTCCTTGGTGTCCACGCCATCTATAACCACTGAGCCTATTTGTGCCCAAACGAAGTAACATGTCAGTGCTTAAATCGCAAGGGCGAGATTGCAGGAGTGCACCCAAAGCCTGTGTGAGACCAGCGCTGTGCAGGAGATGATGTGGCATGCACAAGCAGGCGTGCACGAAGTGAAAATTGGTAAGTGATTACCTGAGGTGGGGTCGTAGAAGCGCTCTATCAACGAAACCACTGTGCTCTTGCCTGAGCCGCTGGTACCAACTAGCGCGACCGTCTTGCCCGCTGGGACTGTCAGGCTGAAGTTCCTGAAGATCTGCACATCTGGCCTTGATGGGTAGCTGAAGCAAACATCTCGCAGCTCAATATCCCCCCGGACCTGCATAACAGGTTGGTCCACGGGGGTGGAAAGGGGNTGGGGGGTAAACTGAATAATGAGGAGGCAGCCTTGACGAATTTGTTTGGAGCTTCAAGCTGGCTCAAGATAGCAGGATTGGCAGTGCACACTGTCAACGTACATTGCATGCCAATAGTACATTGGAGTATACATAATCAAGACCCTCAGTCAAGGACAGAGTGTGTCACAAAACGACCCTGGCAGGAGTCATTGCCTGCCGCTGCTTGCAAAGTTGGGCGTGCTACCTTAGGCAGCGTCTTGCCTTTTTTCTCGGCATCTATCGCCGGCTCGCGGTTGATCATCTCAAAGATCTTGTACGCGGCCGCCTTGCCCTCCCCAAAAGCGGTGTAATTGGGAGCAGCTTGTCCCAAGCTTCTGTGGATCAAGCACTGACTTTGCAACTTAAGAACCTCCCGTCTCAGTCAACTGCAGCTGCAGTTGAGAGCAACGCTTTGCTGCATGAAGAATTTCAGAAATTGGGATATTCAGAAATTGGGATATCAAGAGATGGATCACGGACATTCCGCCAATGATGACGGAGAACATGGTGCTGAGTGCCTTGCCGCCATTGACGTTCTCGCTGGGATCAGCAACTAGTTCCCCGGCGTACCAGAACACCAGAGCCCAGATGCAGAACATGGTCCCAAAAGTAAACCCCAGCCCCAGCCCTTTGGCAAGCCCGCCCTGCATCGCAGATGATGCATCAGTCGGTCAGCTTCTTAATTGCATGCTCAGATGACATCTGGAACAAAGTACAGAATCTTTCCAAATAAAAGTAACCCAAACCACAGTTAATTGCTTTCTCCTGCGATCGTACTGGCACATATGACCCGAACTGCAATTTGTCTCTTGAGCATATGGTGTGTTTGATAGGCTCAGCTCCTTCGACCTGAATGCCCAGCTTGAGCGGCATCTCAAGGGCCGCAGCGTAAGCACGGAGTGTCCTGCTCTCGCCCGTGAACGAATAAACCGTTCGCACCTGAGCAACGGCCTGTCTCCAGATAGGCGAGGAGCGGGTCAGCACAAGCTGGAGCTTAAGAAGCCTCCATTGTAAGGCCCCAGCAGCCGGCATGTTAAGAAGAGTCACGAACCAAGTCCCACAAGTCAGGTGCAGCTCAGACTTTCCCAACACGTGTGACTGTCGAGTGCTGCCGACGAAGGGGTACCAACAACATGTTCTCAACATCTGCTGGACATGCGGTCACCTGCTCGGCAACACCACCCGCCTGCACGTATGCCTCCTGGCCTTTGGACGTGAGGCCGCTGAGAACGACGGCGTACGTGCCGCCAGCGACGGCGATGATAGGCACCACGGCCAGGATGACGAGAGTCAGCTTCCAGATGAGCGTGAAGCCCACAACAAAGCCTGTCACGAACGTCGCCATGAAGTGCAGGTAGTTGCCCACCTGCAGTTCATCCCCATTCCGCAGGTAGAACGGGTCAACAATGTGAGTAACTAAGTTGGCGTGGTCACTGGTCAGTGGATTTGGTGCTTGCAAAGCTGCAGGCTGGGAAGCCGGCTTGGCTCGTGTCTTGCCTTCTCGCTGATGGCATTCTGGACGAGGAGGACATCGGAGGAGACGCGCGTGACGATCTCGCCGCTGTTGCCCTCGGTGTCAAAGTAGCCAACGTCCTGCTTCAGCATCGCCTCCAGGTACTTGGAACGAATGCGTGCCGACTGCCGCTCCCCTGTCTGCATCCACGCCGCGACCTCTGTCGGGCCCCCCATTCCCGCCACCATTGTCAGAGGCTCGCCAGACTCGTCCGGCGGCCTCCTCAGGAAAAAGCGAGCTGGCCACGCAGGGACGTGGACGAGCAACGGCATGCAAAGCGGCTGCAGCAGCAGCACTCACCCACCCAGCCCGCGACCCAGACCACGAGCCCGAGGTACAGAAAATCCAGCACATACTGCAAGGACACGAGCATTGAGGGCATGGTGGACAGAGGTGAGCTTCCGACCACATTGGCGCAAGCCATCAGTGCATGCGAGGGCAGGGGCACTGGGGCACGCTGCGCGGCCGAGCGGTCGCCACGCCTGCCGGATCAGCTGGGCTGGCTCAGCTGACCTTGTTGACTTGGTGGGAGACCCGGTTGTCCGAGAGCGTCCCGAAGCTGTTGATGATCTTGCCGAAGAAGAGGAAGAAGATGGGCAGCGCGGCGCCATGCGCCGCCGCGCCGATCGACCCCACGACCATCAGCAGGACGTCCAGAGAGTCTGCAGTAGCCCGGAAGAATGGCAATGCGGCTAGTAAGATGTCAAATTCGTTTTGAGATGCTGCTGATACTGAAGGTGGGACGGTGGAGGGCCAGAGCCGGAGCTCCTGCGAGCTGACAGTCGTGGAGCCGGCCGGCCAATGCAGTGAGCGCCGCCGGCTGTGGCGAGCCACTGGCCTGGCCACGGCGGGGCCTGTGGGCGGTCTCTCACCGGCGAAGGCGAAGAGGCGGTAGAACGGCACGACCTTGGCCTTGGGCTCCTTGGCCTTGCGCGCCTTCTTGCCCCGCTTCTTCTCCGCAGCCTCGGCAAGGCCTGCGCCGCCGCTCCATTGCCAATGTCAGACGTCCGGCGCAAAGCCGCCGCCGAGGGCAAGGGCCGGCGCGCTGCGCTTCGGGCGGGGGCTGCGGGACCGGCCTGCGGCAGGGCCCGGCGGCGGCGGCGGCGGCGGCGGCACAATGGCATCCTCGACGAGGTCGATGGCGTGCAGGACGGCGCCGGCGGGGCCGCC
>WELB01000198.1:79262-98646 GCA_009602725.1 Spirogloea muscicola
GGGGGGGGGGGTGGTTTCGTATCGTGGCCGTGACGTAAGCGTGCTGGGCACGCCTGCCCGCTTTGCCCCGCCCCCCGGGGCTGTCTGCGGCCGCGCCGCCACGTGGCGGATGCGCGCCGCGCCGCGCCGCCCACGGGGCCCCTCGCGGGACTGGCGGGCAGCGCCGCTCGTGCGCCGTCGCCCCCCCCAACGCCGAGGCCAAGCTTCGTTGGCCAGCGGATGCAGCGAAGCTCCTTCCCTTGAGCCTAGCATCTCCGACCTGCGGCTGCTTAGCAGAGGTTACTGAGTGATTCTCCTGTAGCTCTTCTTCCTGGCCCCCTTCTCGTCCTCTGTTCATTCTTTTTTGGGCTGGCTTTTCCAGCCCCTATTCTCAATGGGCGAGCACTTCCTTCCCAGCTCCCAGAAAGTAAGCAAGGGCTTGGCCCATTGAGAAGAAAGCGCGGCCAGATTGACTGGTGGCTGGGAAAGGCCAGCCCAAAGAGAGAAGGCGCGCGGGGCGCATGAAATGAAGTGGTGGCCAATTCAAGCCGACACATTGTTCAGGCAGAGTCTAGGGCAAACTAAACCGGGCTACATAATCCGGAAACCGAGGTGCCTAAGGTGACATCAGTACCCACGGGTGAGCACAAACAAATCCGACAAAGAACAAGCTAACTTGGGGAGCTGGAGCGCCGCCACGATGGCCGGAGGCCTGACTTAAAGAATCGGCTGTAAACTGCCAGCAAGAAGCGCGGCCAGATTGACTTAAAGCGCGCCCTGCACGTTGATGAAGAGCCAATGCTTGCGAGCGCTGCAAACTATGTGAGAGCCGCATTCTATAGTATTCAACTAAAGCCTGCGGAATGCTGGAGTGGCCCAAGCTGCCTCCCCGACTTCGACGACCAAAGGAAATGGACAAAGTATGAAGGAGCCGGAGCGCGAAGGACTTGGACTAAGACATCAGCCAGGGAACGCTCAGTAACCTCTAGTCAGGAGATGCAAGTCTGAGTAGCTAGCCGGCGGAAAGACGTCGCCCTGACGGAAGCTGGAGGCCCATTGAGGATAGGGGCTGCACAAGCCAGCCCGAAAAGGAACGAAGAGCTGTTCCCAATGGGGCGGGGGGCTGTGCAACGACAGCGCTTCCCAAATTGACAGCAGAAAGTGGCTGTGAGAGGAGTGGACACAAGTGGACAAGAAGTGCTCGCCCATGGACAAGAGGGGCTGGCGAAGCCAGCCCAGAAGGAATGGACAATGTCTACAGCCAAAGAAAGAGGAGCCGAAAGAGGGCTACACTACAAAACACTGCAGAACACGTAGACTATGCAGAGGGAAGCTCAGTACCCACTGGACAAGGGGTTGCTCGCCCACTGAGGGTAGTGGGCTGGGAAGGCCAGCCTAAACAGGATGGACAAGGTCCAAAGAGCCAAAAGGTGCGGGAAAGGGAACCGCAGAGCTAGACACGAGACGACCGCAAATGGAAGCCTGGTACCGCGAGTGAGCTGCGGCAAGTCGGAGAAAGTGGCACTCCGCCTAGTCTTGGATGCAGCAGCCATAGCACGGACACAAGGGGGCGAGGGCTGCAAAAGCAGCCGCTTAGTAGCCCCCAGTCAACAGCCGCCAATCGGGATAACCAGCAGCAGCTCAGAGGAACGTCCTCCATAAAGAGGCAGCGTCTGTGAAAGGCCAGCCCCAAAGATAGGGACAAGGTCAAGGGGGAAGGCCGAAGACGAGAGGACAAATCATACAGCAAGACAAGCGGCTATCATGGACAGCCAACTAGAAATCCCTGATCAATCGCCGGAGCAAGTAGCAGCCAGCAATAGTCGCCCGCCGACATCTGGAGGCGGCAGCCTGAAGGCACGACCAGCAAGCAGCCATTTGGGCAGGCGCTCTTTGCCCAAGCTGCTGGAGGGGGTCGAGCCACCGAGTCCCACGTGACATCACGCCCGCGGCTGGGCTGGCCGATCCACCGGCCCCAGCAGCAGCTCGCAAATCCTGACATCCCGAACGCCCTGAATCCTGAACCCTGACCACTAAACCACCCCCCCTCAAACCCCCCTCGCCACACATTGGAGACGAGCAGAGTCTTGCTCAGCTGCATTGCTTGACAAGCATCCCCTCCGGCCTCAAAGGCCAAGTGCATTAAGAAGTCACCTTCCACACTAATATTGGCAAGCCTCCTCTTTCAGCTTCTTAGTGTTCCTCACATGACTTCGGTCCTCAATGAGGGGAGCTTGTCATCAGCTGCCGGTCGAGAAAGCGGTCATAGTCACCACACTGAGCCTTCCTCAGCTTCGCCTTGCATCACCAGAGCTCTAAGCCCTCCGTATCATGAGATTGTCACGACTTGGTTTGTGGCAAAAGCATAGCAAGACGTGCTGCATAGAGCCAATATCATAGTGACGGTAAGCTGGTTAGATGCAGGGGTTCAGCTTGACGCCGTCAGAGCTGTAGGAACCTCAGCACCAGATGCCCTATGATCCAGAGGCATATCGTCCCTTAAGTGCACAGGGATCACCATGTAGTCTCTCGCCGCAACCACCGCCTTGCTCTGGAATGCTGCCCTGGCTGCTTCCACCATGTCCTGGACTGTCTCCTCCGTCTGCTTCTGAGCGACCGCAGCACACAGTGCTGCTCAAGAACCCAAGAGTTGCATGCCATGCCACAAGTAAGCAACCTTGACACTGTTGACCCCAGCAGCCTAACAGCGGCATGTTGGCATAGATATTGGCAGAGGCACACAAGAGCTTGGCTGGAAGAAACTGAGGCATGGCAAACGTGCTCACATTGGGGCTGTATAGAGCACCCTCCACTCTTGAGCTGAAGTGGGTGAGTATCAGCTGCTCAGCATCCAGCAACCGAGCAAAGCGTCCAGCCATTGCTGCGAAGAAGAGGCCATGACAAGAATCTACTGAATCACAGACTGAAGCTTAAACAAACTGTTGCAGTGCAACATGAGAGGCAGTGATGCAGTGACTTGTGCACACAATTGCTTGACCACATGCTGCATAGCAAAGTTGCCTGGACGGAGAGAACGAGACTTACAAGCGGTGGAGTGCATGCGATAAGAAGCTTCAGAAGCCAGATTCTCGCCAAGTGTGGCCTCGTGGACTAGCACGTCTGCTCCCCGGCCTTCCACTGATAAGCTGCTCTAGTCGCAAGTATCTCCTAGTATGACTACACAGCAGAAAATTGAATTGACGAAGAAATTACAGCACTTCATCATTGCTGACTGAAAACTTTTCAAACTCGTATCATGCTGAGGGACGAGAGACTGTATTATAGGTGAGCAAGAGTTCTTGAATGCTGGAGCAAATGCACAATTTGCTCTTGCTGCAGCTAGTCAATGAGTTCCGCTTTTCACCTACTCGACGTCCTCTTCGAGGAGACCCCAGGACCTGAGCAGGGGTCACCTGCAAGTATAGTCTCATCAAGATATTACTGCCAGTTTTAAAATATGTGATGCTCTGATGAGTGTTGTGCTGTGAATACAAGCACTGTTCAAATCAAGGGCAGACGCAGGCTATAACATTCATACAACTCTCCCATTCTGAAGCACGATGTTGTGGCCCTTTTGGAGCTGCGCGTATGCTGGCCCAGGAGGAACCCGTAGCTCCTGAGCTTTCTCAATGGAGAATCTGATAAGCTCCAGAATGCGACAACCCTTCTCAGAGACATGATCTGCAAATGCCACTACAAGCCACTGCAGCACATACAGAGCAAGTGAGCTGGGACAGGCATTGCGCGTGGGCTCCAGGGCAAGCATCGCGAGCGTCTGAACACAAGCTTGCTCTCAGTAGTTGCTGGTAATCTGGCGTCAGGACTGTAATCTGCTTGCACGCAGCGACTGGCTTAGGAGACAGTGGCGCATTCATGGGCCAGGGTGAGAACCTGCCAGGTCGTGTCTGCTCAGAGACGACGAAGCCCCAACAGGGGATGCTGTGCCGGAGGAAGCCTGCTCTCACAACATACTGCTCGTCCTCGTACCTGGCAAGCCGGCAGCAGATGCAATGCCTGGCTTCAGGAAAACTTATCTGCTTCCACTACTTTGTTGAGATTTGACTGATAGAGCACATCCTGCTCTCTAGCACTGTGCATACTTCATCAACATGGGGTTGCGCTTGAGCCACATTGCGTACTCACAGATCCCAGAGGCCATCACTGGAGCATGGAATGTCATCCCCTGGCAATTCATCTCTGTGCAGATCTACAGCCTCGTCTCGTCCCGCGCACCAGCTTCTGCGTCGGTGATCCTGCTTGAGGAAGGCAGGCGAGAGCTCACAGATGAGCTTTCCAGGAAAGTGGCCAGACCTGGCAACCGTCGAATTTCATCTTCAAGCAACAAGCTGCACCACAATAAGCACAGTGCAGACCTCTCGGAGAATGAGCTCGTGTACAGAATATTTGGGCCGGATGCTGGCCCCTGCCACTTTCAGGGTCGTGCGTATCCAGTGCCTGAGGCCCTCGGGCCCATAGATCTCCACAGGTGGTCTGTCGCTTGATGCAGTGTGGCTGATCATGCACAGCAATCCTGACAAGAGCTGCAACATCTCAGGACGATTCTATCTGCTCTGGAGGAGCCAGCATTTGAAGGCTGCATGCAATGTTCTTACGGGTGAGGGTTTAGGGTTTAGGGTGTAGAGTTTAGGGGTTTAGGGTTTGGGGATAGAGCCTAAGGTTTAGGGTTGGCATACACGACAGGGTACAGTGAAGAGCAGGGAGCCAGCAGCATGAGTCATGCCATGAGTTGCACCTGGTAGACCAAGTAGCTGGCGAGCCATCACCGTGGCAGAAAAACATAAAGGAGGAGTGCGTCAGTAGTTGTCCTTGAAGCGTGGAGTCTCGATCCTATTTTCAGTCTTACAATGATTTCTAACCATGAACTAAGATGCTCAAATAAGCATGCGATGCATACCACTGTACAAGGCTAACACAGGCATGCAAATGCCACATTCGCTCGCAATGAGCTTGCCCCTCACGTGGTCGCCATGCGTGTGGGAGATGAAGATGAGGTCGATACTGCGGGGCCGGAATGGCGCCTGAGCCATCTGACGTTGGACGCCCTCTCCACAGTCAAATAGAAAGGTGGTGCCGGCTGGTGGCAAGACAAAATCATATCATGCTGGACATCAAGAAGAGCCTGAAAGAGAAAAGTAATCCTGAACCCCAAACTCTGGACTCCAGAACCTGGACCCTTGAGCACAGCGCCGGCAGCTGACGGGAAGGTCCAGTGGCCCAGCAACAAGGAACAGGGCAGCAGTTTGCATTGTTCGCTTGCCAACATTGCTCGAAACTGGGGTTCAACCTATGTGCTAATTAACGTCAAGGATCAACAAAAATTGGCATAACTTGCTGGATGAACGCCTCAAAGCCTGCACCTTGCAAGCACCCATACACAGTCCGGGGTGGCGGCTATCATGTCGTATGGCTGCAGTGCCTAACCGAGGCACAGGGCTACGCAGGATGAGTTGCGGGACCGCGTCGGGATGGACGCCGAGGTGCCGAGGAACACGAGCTCCATGCCCTGGAACTGCCGCGGCGCCGCAACCGGCTGCCTGCCGCGCGGCTGCTGGGCTGCCCACACCCCGGTGCCGCCGCCACAAGCAGGGGCTTCGGACATTCAATATCATAGAAGACAATCTTCGACGCGTGGACCCCTTACGCATAGCTACACTCAGAATCTCACAACCATGAGTACTCAGACCGTCTTAGCTCGTATACTTCAGGAGTTGGTATTCACAAGGTCTCCATGATGCGGTGCTTCGGAGTCAGACCATGTCCGTCGGGCTTGGACGTTCTCGCCAGCAGGTGGCCGAAGGCCGTCGGAGCGCTCCCGGGGCCGGCGAGAGCGCCGAAGACGCGCGCTGCCCACGGCGGCTGCCGGCTCCGTGACAGCCACCCCAGCAGCGCCGCGGCCATCGGGCCTGCCCTCGTCATGCCGCTCGCGGATGCCACGACGTTTCCAGGACGTCTCCGAGGCCCATGCGGAAGCTCCAGACGCTCGCTGGCGTCCCCAGCAGGACGCCGCCAACTCGGCCTTGGCAGGTCGCGAGACGGGGCGATGCCAAGGCCTTGCCCAGGAACAACGCGCGCTCCGCTCCGTCTCTAGAGCCGTTGGTCACGGCGCCTCCGCCGCGCTCGTAGTGCGCGCGCGCATGTCAGCGCTCTGTTAAGGCAGCAAGCATGGACGGCCCGCACGCCGGCGGCGCACCTGGGGGCCTGCAGTCTGGCATCTGCCAAGCCATGGCGGCGCCGTGCTTTTCCCCTTGTGCATTTTCCTTCGGGCTGGCCTCTCACAGGTACTGCCGCTCATTGGAAGCTGTTTCTTTGGAAGAACATTGATATTGACTTAGGCAACGGTAAGAGGTAGCTCTCATGCAGCAGCCCTCCAGCTGTTTCAGAGAGTCAGTCAAGCGGCTGCAGATATTAAAAAATCGGCTGTAAACTGCCAGCCAGATGCATTCAGAGAGGAGGTCGGGCTAGATGTCAAGCTGTAAGTGGATTTGTACGTCGGGTTACTGAGCTGTATGTGTGTTTGTCGAGCTACAGTGCCACCAAGACGTAGCCCTCCATCCGCACTCGCACTTCGTGCATCTGAAGGAGGGACACAGGTTTGTCCTCCTTTGTGGAGTATCAACTGGACGCGCCACATTTCTCAACTACGTAGGCTACAAATAGCACTTCATGTTAGTAGCCGCTGCAGAAGCAGTGCCTTCTTGCCCACGCTCACAGCGGGAAGCCTTAAGGTTCTAAGTAGAACTGAGTGCTCTTCCCGCGTGAATCTGGCTGATAAGAGATCAGCCCAAGAGGATGAACAGAGTCAGGCGAGCAGCACCGGCAGATGGGGCTCTTCAGAAATCGAGCGTCCAATCAAGACTCAGTCATCTTTAACAGCGTCATGAGGTTAGCCCAACTGGCAGTCTGCAAAGTGGCTCCTTGATGATTACAATAGTAACATGCACAAAGATGAGCATCATTGGCATTGCTGGACTTCACCTACTCAGGCGTTGTACAATGTTTCACAGCCAAACAACTTGTTGCAACTGGATCCTTATGCGCCGCTCGTTATGAAGGACCTATTGACTTCATGATCCAGTTTTTGGATAATGGATCGTACATCCATGCGCTTAAATAAAGGGATACTACAATGTAGAGCCTGCAACTGTGAACGCTTTGGCATAGAATGAGTACGCCACACAAGCATGCCCTTCAAGGGCCAATCAAAGTTGGATATATTTAGTTGTGCAGCTCCTTGGAGCTGCACAACCCCTTGCAGCTAAGCTTTGCATGTAGATGACTATCATCAGCCAGCAGTGTGCCCTTGGTTACAAAGTCCAACATCATTCTTGTCAGACTGTATCAGATGGTATGCAACTTCAACACATAGGCTAGCCTGCTACATTTTACTCATCAGCGACTGCTCAGAATGGTACACATTGAGTTCGGCATGCATGTCTACTTCATTTACTAGGGCCAAATTCTAACCACCCATTGTAACATTCGAATTGGTAAGGGACTTTCTACAGTATTCTGCTGTGTATAAGTACTCTACAACTAGTGTAGCTCATGACTGTCTTATAGCATTATTGGTAAATTGTGGAAACAACTCTTTTCAAGGTCACACTACCTTGTGCCTAATACTCAGGAAGCGTAAGGAATGTGAGGCTTGGTTTGACCAAATGGTTCCTGCCAACTTTTGAGACTCAACGAAAATCATCCACTCCTGACACATTCACGCCTGAAGATTAAGTCCTACAATCGCGCCCCTAACTTGCCCAATCAGGTAGCAAGTTGCCTGGTGCAACTTGCATCATTCGTGACAATCACTCGGCGAGGGAGTGTGCCCTTCATGCTCATACTGAATGCTCTCGTTGAGGAGGCACTGTGTGTATGATCTGCTAGGATGCTACTCAACTGCGCAACATCCTTGAAGAGACAAACGCGGTAAAAGGTCCGGCGCTCTACCGGACACAATCTCACTTCGCCCATGCTACAGAGTCTATCTCATCACGTGCCGTTTTCAACAGATCAAGTCGTTTAAAAGCTGCTTCCCGTCGAGCCATCACTGATGGATCCTCATCCAAAAGGGCAGCAAGATCCTTACCCTGCATCCATGTGACTGCCCAATAATCAGCACAATCATAGCAGAAAGTCAATCTCTTCCTTGAGCTATTCTCACTGACAGACCGCAGCATATCGCCACTGGGTACTATCTTATGATCTGCTTGCTTCTGGACTAGTCATGCAAGTGACATGTCCTGGCTCTAAGCCAAGCAGGCTAGCATAATCAGTCAAGCAAAGCACAACCTGTAGTTGTATCTCTAGTGACACTACAGCCTGATGGGATCAGGTTGCCCGATGCTTTGCAAAGCACATACAGAAGCTCCAAAATTGGGCACCACAATTCAAGTCAATGGAAAGGCATGAGATGCTTTCCTACCTCAGCCCGCCCCACTGTGGCGTAGAAGTGGTCTAAAAGTGCTCGCTTTGCTTCCCGCACCTGAAGATCAGCTTCATATGTCATTGAGGTCTCAAAAAGGAGCATAGACACACAAACTCACTCTGATGCTCCACTTATTGACACTTGGCAGCAACATCCGGCTAATGATGTTGTTGCTCTCACACCCCTCAATCAGATCAACAACTTGCTAGCATGCTGATTCCACTCTACTCCAATTCAGTATCCTTGCAACCGTCTGCAAGCCCATCGAGCCAGACCAGATTCCAGCATACCTGACAATGCACTACAGACTTGGGAATGGAGTTCCTCAGCCCCTCCATGACCATGCCCACATATGCGGCGACATTGGACCCTGCACAACAAGTAGATTCTCTGACCTGTAATCTACTTGCACAGTGACTACTGCCATAAAATGGTGATGTCAAATTTATGCAGCTAGTCGCTTCTCTGGAGATGACAATTTCTGCATGAAGAAGCGCGGGTAGAATGATCACTAAGGTGCACCAAAGGATGGCAATCTCACCTATCCGCTTCAAATGCATGTCGCTATACCGATCAGCACCCATGAGGTTGCTCAGAAAATTTCCTTTAGGTTGCTGTTGCTCCTTCTCATCAACCATGGTGGGTAATCGGCGAAAGAATTCCACAGTCAAATAACTCGTCTCCATCTCCACAAGGCGTACGGTGGACTTCCTACTCTCTTCCCGGTACTTCTCAAGTGCTTGAGTTGAAGCTGACAACAGCTCTGCCTGCAAAGTTGGAAACCTTTGTAACTCCTGCAGAGATGCCAGCCAACTTCTAGAATGTAAGTGGTGCCAGTTTCACCGCAGACAGAAGCAACAGGTCAAAGCCCCTTCTTCTATCTACTTCCTGGAAAAAGATAGATTCACAAACTTGGCAACAGAATGCACAAGCTAACCCAATTAAGCTGGAAGCCTGTACATCAAACCTGTACCACAGAATGCGGCTTCGCCAGCGATACTCTCACTTCTATGCTTCCTTATATACAATATTGCCAGATAAGGTAGTCAGATGAGTGGAGCTGGGAAAGATGTACTGGTCTGTACTAACCTTGGTTTCTACCATGGATTGCCTAATAAGGTCTCGAAGGATGACGTGGACCTGCAAACAGACAAACATAGGTGGCAATTAGGAACAGGTTGAAGCATCATGAACAAGTAATCAAGCGGGGTCCCACTAGGGCAGACCATTATCAAACGACTGAACAGTCACAACATGAGCTGCGCTTGCTGGCCAAGAGGCAGCTGCAAGACCAAGCCCAAGGTGGTAGAGTCCAAGTACCTCGTCAACAACAGCTTCAGCTGGGCCCTTGAACATGAGCAGGGCCCCCTCAATCAACCGACGATAACCACTCTCAGGAGCTATGAGATGGGGTTGGTATCCATCAGCTTCAGCTACCACCCTTCGCACATCTGTCACCCGTTCGAACCTTGTGAGTACCAAGGCAGTCATGCAAAAATCAGGAGTGAGCAACTCTTCCTCTGTATAGAGCAACATCAAGCAGGCAATGCCTGCAACTGGGTAAACAATGGGACTACAACATTCTTGCAACCTAGTCATAACGCACTCTGCATAGAGAGGTGTTTGTCAAATGGGAGCTTCTTGAGGGCAGCCGGTAGCTTGTTGTCAAATACAGAGTAGACTTTCTCACCGCCTGGCCGCCTGCCCGATAGCAGTTCATATGCACTCCACCAGCGACCAGGTTAGATTGTAATGACAATGACAGGAGGGCAAGCGCCACCGGGTGCTCGGAGTCAATAGTTGCGGCACCTAGTTACCAAACCATGACATTCCGCACTGCAGGGACATTGATGGACAAAGTGCTCACCCTCCATCAAGATGATCCTTGAAGATATAATCAAAAGCCCTGCACATCTCCAGAACAGTATACAATTGCGCCTGCAGACAACATGGCCCTGACTGTCAGCCAAAGATATAGACAACGCATTGCACATAACAAGTACAGGAACATAGTAGAAGCCAACTAGCAACAAGGGCAGTACAAGCTTCTCACAGCATGCAGAATCTCAGCAGGCTAGCTAGTAGCTAGTAGCTAGACTTACCCCTGCATCCACACCAATTGGCCTTCCCAACTGATTCATTTCAGTCTCAAGTTCCTCAATGTTGTTATTAATCAGGGCTTGTATACTGGGAATGCGAGCCTTGATGACAGCTTCCAAGTGCTGCCATTGCAATGTCCAATTCAATAGCACATCAGAATCGAGCAGGTCAATAAGAGCAGGGCTTGTGCATAGATTGCTACTAAGATGGTAGATTTCAGCTCACGGTTGTGATGAGTTTTGTCAACTTTCAATTCCGCTTGATATGTGACCAGTGCTTACCTTGCTCAGCATCTTTGCCAGGTACTCAGTACCCATTCGTGAAGCAAGATGGGCATAGTCTTGGCTTGTTGCAAAGTACTCTCGCTCACGACGGCGAGCAGCCATCATGTCTACATTGCGATTGATGTCAGCTTGAGACCTATTAACGACTCCAATCCACTCATGCTGCAGCTTGTAGGAACGCCCTTCCAGGACCTGCAGACACCAATCTGAATGTAATTGCTACAAACTACATTCTCAAACCGTTCTCAGCAACTGTTCTTGCTGGTATGTAACATCTATACCAATATGCAGTGACTGGTGGAGTGTTCTAGGGTGTGATGGTGGACCTACATCCAGAGCATTGGTGCCTTTGTCCATCAAATCCAACTTTGTGAGGACTCCCCATGTTCGCTCTCCTGCACGTCTTGAACAGGCACAATGTTATGTCAACAGACTCTACAGGAAGAAACTCCTCAATCAATCACCTTTCCTTGAAACTCCGGTGCCAATGCCGTCAGATTGCCTCCCGAGATCCTCCACTTTTTAGGTGTCAAGAATACAACTATCACTTTCAACACCACTAGCATTGGTCACCTGTTGGATCCACCTCTCGTGATAGCCTCATGGCGTCTGATGTTGCAATGTCCTGATTAGCTGGTGATATGCCAAGAATGATTGTGTTTGGCTGGCACAAAGCACAAAATTTGAGCATGGAACTTCAGTACCACCTATCATGCCCAGCCTGCCTGTTCCCTGCAGGTTTCTGTCAGCTGCCGTCATACATAAGCAATGCACTTATTACTGTAGAGTCCTGAACGAGACTAGCTCCTGACCTTACATTAATATCCTTGACGCAACACTGGTCATTTGCAAGCTGCCCCTTGCTGTCCAAGTTCCAATTTCACAAATATTATGCAGCTATACACTATGCACAATATGCCTCTATTAACAGCTACTTCCCCTTTTGTTCCAGTTGTGCAAATGTCCTCCACCAGTTGTGTACAGGACCCCTCAACTTAGACAGCTGGGACTACTCATGTAGGACCCGCAGTAGACTCTTGCTTCCCTTTAAGTCGTGAATTTGATAGGCTCTGTCTTACCTTCTGAACATAGCTGTGCACCATATTCTCAATGTCCTTCACAATGCTGTCTGGCTGTCCATCTGCCAAAGAAACAAGCTGAGTCAGCGAATGAGAACCCTCCATCCCACTATGACTGTCAGTTGTTGGTGAGGTTTTATACTTTGTCAGCCACTAGAATAAGCAAAGAGCAATGCATGCTAAGGAAGTGGATCGTACTGACTACTTGCACCCACAAGATTTATCACTCGAACCCTGTCATCAATGCAGTACACTAGGAGGTAAGAAGAAGTCGCTTGGCAGCCATCACCTTACCTACGGCAATCTTGGTCAAGCCAGGAAGGTCGACCAATGTGAGATTTACCACTGCACATGCATGAAATTTCAATTCGTCAACATCCCAGGCAAGATCAGGTCAATTTACCTGGCTATGCTCCACCACTTCCACATTCGTAGCCATATTAGCCAGGAACAAAGGGTTCACAAGTCTTACACCTGGTGCGAGACTTCAGAAAGGTAGGGTTGCCCCAAAATGGTTGAATTAACAGAGATACATAAACAGACAGGTTGGAGTGTGGCACAATCACCATTTGGGGAGTGGATACTGAGGTGTATAGGAATGGGCGAAATCTGCTTGCTTTTCCCTGTCACTCTGTCAGTCTCATCCGCTATTTCCTTCCGAACAGCATCTGCAGCAAGCACGCAGTCAGGCATGAAACTCAAACTTAAATTAGATATTCAGGACAGCCTCCACAAACGCATCAGCTCCAGTTATTCTGCAGTGATCGTGTCAATAACTTCCTGCAATTATCCACTTATAGCTAGGCCGACTATTACTAGGTATTGTGCAAATAGGACTTACTGAAATCGGTGTAATTCCTGCCGGGCTGATGTAGGAACTCTGCGTATTCCTGGGTGTTGCCTGCGGTCTTGTGCAACTGAAGGACCAGAGGCCTCCGTGTCACGATTCCTGAAGCAGACCACACAAGCGAGCTGGACGAGTGAGGCACATGTCATGCCGTATTTGCTACGTGTTGCGTAGCTTGGATTTGAGAGGCAGGCAGTAGTAGCTTGTGTCAGCTGCTAAATCGCCTTCTTCTCCGTGGCCTGTGTCCACCCAGAGGCTTCGAGTACCTGATCCTCTTGGCAGGAAGTCCTTTCCAACTATGCTCTCAAGCACGGATGACTTGCCAGAGCTCTGTCATCGTGGAGCAACAGCGCGCAAGGCAATCAGTCACTGAGCACGAGCCCGGCTGCTAAGCACAGAACAAGTGCAGAACTCCCGTGCAGATCTGCCGTCTAGGTCCGAGCCTTGCTTGAGGCGTGAACGACATGGCCGGAGATTCTAGTGGCGGGTGTTAGCGAGGCCGCGCCGTCGCAGCCGCATCACCTGGCCTCCCACGACGGCCACCGAGGGGAGCTGCTCCCACAGCGTGGGGAGGGCACCATTCTGGTCCCCGCCGTAGTCGCCCAGGACCGTGCAGGCCCGCTGCAGCCGGTTCACCAGTTGGATGAGGTTGTCCATGGCGGCGCGCCGCGCGGATCCGCGCCGCCGGCGGCCCCGGCCAGCGTTGGACGGAGGCCAGCAACAGGCCGATCACGAGGAGCTGTCTCCGTCGTCGCCGCCGCCGCCGCCGCCGCNCGGCCGCAGCTTCCGCCTCCGCCCGCCACCTTCGGTGTCAGCACGTCAGCGGCGGGCCCCATCTACCGGTTTGGCGCGCCCGCCGTGGGCGTGGCCGCCTCCCCTTCCAAGGGAGGGGTCTGGTAACGAATACTATGGCTTTGAATGAGGGCGCGGCGGCTCGGCGGGAAGTGAGGGTCCCCTTGCCCGTTGGGGGGGGGGGGGCACTTCACCACCCACCAAGCGCCGCCATTGAGGCGACGGCCAACGGTCCGACGGGGGCGGGGCCGCTCGAGCTCGAGCGGCTGCGCCGTTCAATACCGCCGCCTGGCTGATGGGAGCAACGGTCGCCTCTCATCCTTCGTGCCGGCAGAGCCCTCGCTGCTGCCTCTGGCTCTGGCCAGGGGACCCACTTCCAGGAGCCCAGCATCTCTGATCTGCGGCTGCTTAGCAGGGGTTACTGAGTGTCTCGTAGCAGCTTTGTTTCTGTTACTTAGCGCTTCCCCTGGCCCCCTTCTCGTACTCTGTTCATTCTTTTTCGGGCTGGTTGTTCCAGCCCCTATTCTCAATGGGCGAGCACTTTCCTCTCATCGCTCCCAACCTCCTCGTTCTCCGCTGAGCGCCGACAAGCCCGGTCTGCCGGTCACGCTCGCTTGGCGGAGCCAAGGAGCCACCGCCGCTTTTGCGAGCCGCCTTCTCTCCCTCCGTATTATGTAGCCCTGTTTAGTTTGCCCTAGACTCTGCCTGAACAGTGTATCGGCTTGAATTGGCCTCCATTTCATTTCATGCGCCCCGCGCGCCTTCTCTCTCGGCGGAGCCAGGGAGCCACCGCCGCTTTGGCGAGCCGCCTTCTCTCTCTCCGCATTATGTAGCCCCGTTTAGTTTGCCCTAGACTCTGCCTGAACAATGTATCGGCTTGAATTGGCCTCCATTTTATTTCATGCGCCCCGCGCGCCTTCCCTCTCCGCATTATGTAGCCCTGTTTGGTTTGCCCTAGACTCTGCCTGAACAACGTATCGGCTTGAATTGGCCTCCAGTTTGTTTCATGCGCCCCGCGCGCTTTTCCAAAGAGACAAAGCAGCTACGAATCCCTCAGTAACCCCTGCTAAACAGCCGCAGATCAGAGATGCTAGGCTCCTGGAAGTGGGTCCCTTGGCCAGAGCCAGAGGCAGCAGCGAGGGCTCTGCCAACACGAAGGTGCAGCGCCCGGGCCATAGACCTCTGCAGCGAGACGGCTAGGTGCATACGAAACACTTGTGCCAGCGACCCGGCTGCAGGAAAGACGACCGGCTCCACATGGAAGCGACGGGCGATGGTGTGGCGAGGCGGGCGACTAAAACGCCTCGCCAAGTCCTGCGCAAGACGTCATGGAGGGCCAGCCGCGCAGGGTCCGACCAGCGGGTGCGCCTGACACGCGGACCATGGAGTGTGGACCAGGAAGACCATGCCCTGTGATTATTGAAGAGTAGGCTGCAATTTACCAGCCATGAAGCTGGCTCCCGAAGTCAGCACAAGTTTGAAGAGCACTGTCCAGTTTCTGATGCGCATCTTTTGAAAAATGTCGCACTCGGATATGAGTGCAAGAATAGTCAGAAGAGAGTCGATTCGGGTAGTTACTAGTTACTCGACACACACCACCAAGTCATTACCTCGAGCTGCAAAACAATCCTGCGACTAAGAGAGCAAGACGCACACAGCTGTTGGAAGATGCCCGTGAAAGCACACTCCTTCACAGAAGCTCATCTTCACTGGTCATGCCTGCTGATCCAAGCTGCCGAAAGTCGCTGGGGAACAGTCGGCGCTGAGCTGGGGTTGGGTTGGCGAGCCACCAGCAGTATAAAGCGGCGGAAGCAAAGACTGAGCCACATGAAAGGAGCGCCAGGCCGCCAAATGACGACGTGCTGTTGGCGGCAATGGCAACACCAAGCATCACAACCTCCGCCAAGCTTGCAAGCGCCAACTCTGTGGTGCCGACAATATTAGCTTGTGATGCTGGAATGGCAGTCTGGAAAATTTGTGCATCCACAACATCATACGTCCAAATGCCTATCCTCGACAGCACCTGCGGGGCATAATTTCATATTGCCAGACCCAACGGGAGGTTTGCTCAGCAACCTTGACAATACTGAAGTCACCATGGGTAAAACATGTTGCGCATGCCTGCCAAGCTTAAAACCTCACTGCTAGCACGCCTGACAGTGGTTATTACCACGAGCGCGAGGAAGATGAGCAGTGCGCCCATTTGGCCGGGCTGTGCAATGAGAAAAACCACCGTCGCCAGGGCCAAGGTTCCTGCCTGGAATAGTAGTGACACAGCCCCGGCCTGCTTGCCCAGGCAGAATGCCAATTGCCAGTTGTAAGTCAGCAAGCTTGCTCCATCAAATTTCCATGTCTTAAGCATGTAGGATGTAAGAGAGAGACTCACCTGTAGCAGGCCAAGGCGGGCAATGAGCGACGTGGACATGAGCGTAGCTGCAAACCCAGTGGTTGCGCATGCTCCCCGGAAAGCGCCAATCCACGCTGCGCTTACACCTGCCATTTCGAGTATGCAACTATTGCAACCACGACCATCTGTAACTCCACTAATGGTCAAGAATGACAAACCTAATTTTCATACCTAACCAGAGAATCAGGGCAGGCCATGTGCAGGGCTTGGGCAGACAGTGGCGCGCACCACGCTGCGTAAGGAAGGATGTCATAAGGCCGCCTGGCGAGAGAACGCAGTTGAAAAAGAGCAGGGCATAGGCAAGCGATGCTGGCAGCACAGGCTGTGAGAGGTACTCCCGCCAGCCCCGCACCACGACCTCTAGCCTGCCCAACGCTGACGGCAGGGATGCTGCTGCAATTGCAGGTTTTTGCACAGTGAGCAAGGAAGCAGGATATAGTATAGGCCTTCAGAAGACAAGGAGGGGAGGTGTGAGAGATGCTGCATATGCGACTGTTTAGCTGTGCCAAGTCTTTGGACGTGCAACAAGCGCACGGGTAGGTCGGCAACTCTGCTCTCGCCGTGGATCTCACAGGCAGCTGCTGCGCCATTGCCACCGCTGCTGCTGACGTCAACGGCTGCTGGCACCACATGCTTTGGGCGGCTCAGCACACCGCTACTCCACTTGTCCGTCAGGTGCACCAACACGAACTGCACACAAGCAACAGAGCACAGAGGAGCTGCCGCTCAAATCAGGTCTTGCAACCTCGTGCCTGCCTCGCAGATCTTGCAGCAGCTGCTGACGCTGGTCTCAGCATCATTTACCAGTACTGGCAGCGAGATGCACATGATCGCCGCAGCCACGTGCATGCCAAAGGCTGGGCTTTGCGTCGAGAGCAGCCACCCAAAGACCATTGGCCCTGTGATCTGTGTTCACCGGCCCAACCCCAACAACAAGAGCAAACTCTGTAGGCGTAAGGCAGGACAGCTATGCGAGCAGTTGGAATGCCCACCAGGCTAGGTAGAAGTAGGTCAGGACAGTCCCAGACATCTGCAGGGAGGAGGAGAAAGGACAAAGATAGGAACCTCGCAGATGAGGTCCACACGCCGGAGCACAGCATTGGCCTTGGCCAGTGCGATGGGACGGTTTTGACCAGCCAGCTGCACAGGCAGCAGAGGTAGTGCTCAGTGCCCCGTCAGATCTTCCTGAGATCGAGGAAGGAGCGCCTGCACAAGTGAAGGCTGGAGGAGTGAGGGCAGTGTGGACCTGCACAACCCAGTCGCGCTCAAAGGCCACACCACCGGCCAGACCGCACATGCGCTCCGCAGCGCCGGCGAGTACGAGTGTCACAAACCACGGGGCACTAAGCAGAACCATGGGGCTCGCAGTCGCGCTCACCGCGCCTGGTTGTAGCGCAAAGATGCTGGCCGCCACGGACGCGAGCATCGCCAGCGTCTGTACAGGCGTAGGCAGCCAGTTCACAGCCAATAACGACAGCGCAACAGAGTGCAGAATGTTGAAAGGACCGTCCAACAAGAGCCGGCTTGGGAGAGTGAGGAGGAAAGGGCTGGAGTGCGGCTACAGTACCTGAACAAGGCAGAGGGCATTGAAGGCGAGAACGCGAGGCGTGCGATCCATGAGGTCACCCACCCAGGGGCCTGCCAGGAAAATTACCAGCTGGAGCAGGCCGAGGAGACGAGGGAGGATGAGAGGAAGGTAAGACAGAAGGGGATGGGAAAGGAGAAGGGAGGAGGTGTGAGGAGAGGAGATCCTGGGGTGCGCGCACAGAGCTCGCCTCGTCCAGTCTCACCGATAGAGCAAAGTGGGCGAGGGAGGCAAAGGTCCCTTTTCCCCAAGCGGAGGAAGGGGGTGAAGGGGGGGGGGGCGCTCGGGGAAAGGCGGAGTGCGTGGGCTGGCCAGTTGAGGTGTGCGAAACTTTTGCTTTTTCACCTGGCCTACAAAGCTGACAACAGCGACGGGCAGGAGCGAGGGGTGCAGCAGTGCGACCACAGCAGGCCATGCGAAGCGCCACGCGCGCTCAATGAAGCAGTTGGCAGCGTAGCTCACGTACAGGGCTGCAGACAAGCGGCCGTGCAGAGCCAGACAGCAGCAGCAGGGTGTGACAGCCACTGTCAGCTCCTGCAAGGAGGGTGGACGTTGAGTAGGGGAGCAAGAGAAATGAGCGAGCCACTCACCGAGCAGGCCGCGGGGATGAGCGGGTGTGGCTGCCAGGTCCCGCTGTTCGGCAGACGTCTGCACGTGCACCTGCCATGGTCGGAGATGCCGCCAGCTTAGTCCGTCAGAGGAACTTAGACCGTCAGGTGACATCAGTGGCCACTATGCAGGACACTGCAGCGTCAGGGGCTATGCTGGCCAGCAGACCTGGAGCGGTAGCAAGGGCTGAGCTGCCAATGACGACCCTGGCGCTGAAGCATCCACATCCTCCGAGTACGCAACTGCTCGCCGGAGCTCGGCCTCCAGGCTCAGCCCATCGCCAATGTGGGTGGTGCCATCGGCAGCAGCAGAAGCAGCCTGGGGTCGGCTCTCCTCGTCACTTTCCCTACTAGGGTTGCCAGCCGGGCCTGCCTCGTCCCAGCTGGCGTCCAACCTGCTCCTGCCTCCAGAGGCGGCGGAGCAGCTCTCCTGGCCCTCCAATGTGGAGCTGCGCAAGGAAGCATTCGGTTGTCCATGGCCAACACCCTTGTCCGCCATGTGCCATGTCACACGCAAGTATGACGGTCTCCTCCTCCATGTGCTGGATGGTCAACGGTGCAGACTGTCGTGAGCCGAGTGTGCTGAAGTAACAATGGAACTTGGGAAACCGAAGTTTTTGACTGGGAGGGTAAGGAGGAGAATAGGTTTCTGGGGCCAAAAGCACATGCACAGCAGGTAGAATGAGCGAGAGGAACAGAGGAAGAGAAGCGCAGGAGAGATGGCGAGGTGGGGAGGTGGGGTACCGAGAACGAGGACAGCTACGAAGAGGAAGAGAGACGAGGGAGGGAGAGTGACGAGGGTGAGGAGGAAAGAAGGCAGAGCAAAAGGAAACGGGGAGGAAGAGGACGTCAGGAGGAGTAGGATATGAAGGACTATGGAGGCCCAGTGCCAGTGTCGTACTTAGTGAAGCGTGCCCGGGTGTGGAAAGCAGGAGGGGAGGCGGAGCTCCATTGCCCGCAGCTGCCGCCCGAGGAGGGCGTGGAGCCCGACTTTAAGGCCGGCCGGTGCGGCGACGCGGGCGGCCAGGATCGCCGCGCCGCCGCCGCGCGGCGGCGCCGTGGAGCCGCGCGGGCGCCCGGAATGGAGGCGAGCTCGCCGAGGAGCGGCCCTGCCGTCGCCATGAGCGAGATAGCACGACGTCCGCAGCGTCCGCCAGCCGAAGCCGCTGGTCTCGTCGCCGCGCCGGGAGAGCGGCGGCCATGCCCAACCGGTGCAGCCCTCGCGGCGGCAGCGACGACGGCGGCGGCGGCGGCGGCGGC
>WELB01000198.1:99361-131143 GCA_009602725.1 Spirogloea muscicola
TTTTTTTTTTTTTTTTTTTTTTTTTTTTTTTTTTTTTTTTTTTTTTTTTTTTTTTTTTTTTTTTTTTTTTTTTTTTTTTTTTTTTTTTTTTTTTTTTTTTTTTTTTTTTTTTTTTTTTTTTTCCCTCCCTCCCTCCCTCCTCGCTTCCTGCCTTCCCAAGCTCTGGTTCCGCCTTCATCCTCTGATAGCAGTGCACGCCATCGGCGGCCGCGTGCGCAGCGAGAAGGACATTGACGAGGTCCTGCAGGCCCACACGGTGTTCGCCAACGTTTCCAAGGGCCTCGTGGCCAGCTCGCACGACCTCAAGGGGGCCTTCGGTTCTGACGACCATGATGTCATCTGCCGCAAGGTGAGCGCCGCCACCCCACACATAGGACCCACATCACAGTTTTGCATCTCTAGCTCAGGTTCCGAGCTCAGGGCTCAGGCCAGGCAGGCGCCGTGCGCAGATCCTGGACCAAGGCGAGTTCCAGGTGTCCGACAAGGAGCGTGACGTGGCGCTGAGCAGCCAGTTCCGGGACGTGGCGACGACCGTCATGGACCGCACGATCAACCCGGCCACGCAGCGGCCGTACACCATGGGCACGATCGAGCGCCTCATGCGCGACGCGCACTTCTCCCTGGACCCCCACAAGGGCACCAAGCAGCAGGTCCCGCCGTGCCGCCGCTGAGCCTCCAAGCTGCTGTCTTCCCGGCAGCTCTCTCATCTGCCAGCCGCTTCCCCGACGGTGGTGGTCTTCGCCGAGGCCCACCGTTGCAAAGAGGGCACAGCAGCCACGGAGCACTCTTATGACCTGCTCCAGGTGGTGGTTGCGCTGATGCAGGCGCTGGAGCTGATAAGGGAGCTTGAGCAGCGCTTCCCCATCCAGCGCGCCCGCATGAAGCTCTCCCTCTCTGCAGCGGCGCCAGAGCGGGCGCGCGTGGAGGAGGCACTGCAGTCATGGGGCGCCCAGGTCGAAATGTGCACCGAGGCCGCTGCCAACGGGCGCTTCACAGTGGTGAGGCGCCGTGCTCACAGCACTTAGCAACTTCTGGCTCGGGGTAAAGGAGTTAAGCTCTCATTTATGTAGGGTCAGGGGTTCAGTGAAGAGATTGAGTGTTTGGGATATAGAGACGAGCCCTGATCTCTAAGGTGGCGGCTGTTGCAGGTCTACCAGGTGGAGCCGGGGCGGTTCCGCAAGTGCGAGGCGCTGGCGCGCGAGGTGCACGGCCGGCAGGAGGTCGTGTCCATGGCGGTGCAGCAAGAGGGAAGTGCCAGCTTTGACACCCTTGGCGACGACGACGACGACCGCAGAAGAGAGCCGCACACTGGAGCCCCATCAAGGCAGCAAGGAGTTGATCGTGCCACGACAGAGGACCTGATTGTCAAGAATTTCTCAGAGGGCCTCAGGGTTCAGGACCCCGGCGATCAGATCAAGGATGGCAATGGTGCCACTGCTTCGCCAGCAAGTACCACCAGCAAAGTGCCGCCTGCGGTCGGGGCTGGCCGCAGGGATGGGCTCCGTTGTACAACCTGCAGGGTCGCGTTTGACAGTGCGCACGAGCACCGCGAGCACTTCAAGTCTGAGTGGCACCGTCACAATCTGCGGCGCAAGATCCAGGATCTGCCGCCGCTTTCAGCGGCCGACTGCCTCGCTGATGTCGAGATCGAGGACCTGACCAATGATCTCGACCAGTACAGCCGCTAAATGCTGCCCATGCCTCATTGTACTACTTAACCTGGGGGCCTTGCATGCTGTACGGGCCAGCATGTTGTCGTACTTGACACTTAAATTTTCCAGTAAGGAGAGCCAAGATTGTAAGTTGGTCATTGCTCGCTGGCAACAAGCCTCTGAGTGTGGTATGCAAGAAGGTCTGACTTGGATGGAGCAAGGGTCTGAGAAAATTAACTTACACAATTTTCTGCAGAGTAGAAGGGGCCTCAGTCATGGTAATTGAATAAGGCTGTGAAAAGGGCTTGGTACTAATGTCAGGTCAGGGTTAAAGGCTAGGTGTACAGGGTACTGCGTAATCAAGTATCCAGATTAATCTGGTATGCCACTTCTGCTGTTTGACCTCAATCCAGAGAGTCGAGCATCTTGAGATCTGCCAGGGGCCCGAATCAGCCAACCCTGAGGAGCTCATGAAAGGCCTCCTGGGGGACATCCACAGAGCCAACGCGCTTCATCCGCCGCTTGCCCTCCTTCTGCTTGTCCAGCAGCTTTCGCTTGCGCGAGACGTCTCCCCCATAGCACTTGGCCAGCACGTTCTTCCGCATCGCTGGCAGCCTGCCAGCACAGACAATCTCAGTGCCCATCGTGGATTTACGCCATGCTGTTTAGTCAAATTTATGTGCTCGTTGTGGAAATATGGCTACTTGAAAGCAACATGTTTCAAGTGTTACATGTACTACTTTGAGCTGCAGCAATTAGCAATGACCTTTGAAGGATGCAACATAAAGGTCATTGCCAACAAATGGCTTCAAGGAATAATAGTCAATGATATGTGCGTCCAAAACGATAGTGCTTGCCAGAGCATGCTGCGGGATGAGCTCTTACGTTTCCCTGGCAATGACTTTGCCCCCAATTGCAGCCTGAATAGCAACCTCAAACATCTGCCTGCGCAAATTCATGTGTTTCATATCGAATTTTTGTGAGCTGTAGCGTGCCTAAATTAGAGCATGACAAGGTCGTCCACACAACGTCCGATTGCCATATTGACAAGCTTGCTCCAGTACTCAATAACTCAGCTGCTCAGCTAATTTGCATGCAAGCCCATGAGGCAGAAGAAATCGGCCTGACAGCCCCTAAGCTCCAGCAAGAAGCGAACCTATCAATAGTGGCCCGCAGCTTCTCCACAAGGATCTTGCCCACACGCTGCGCCTTTGAGCGGTGCACGATGAATGCAAGCGCATCGATACCCTGGCCATTCAGCATCACGTCCACCTTCACCATATCCGACGCCTGGTAGCTGCTAGCTTGCACCGAGCAGTGGCCTCAATCAAGGGCAGTTGACGGAACATGAACATACCATACATGTGACTGAAGGCAATCTCACAAAACGCACTATGCTTGAAAGGCCTGCCAGACTTTATATCAGGAACCGAAGTACCTCGACAAGGTTGGCTGCTTGTATGCTCACCCTGCATCTTCGTAGTCAAACGACGCATACCCAGACGTTATGCTCTTCAACTCGTCCACAAAATCTGTCACCACCTCTCTCAGGGGAAGGCGATACTTGAGCACGGCCCTTTCCCTGGGCACAGTGTTAGAGAGCACGAGGAATCAGATGTACCATGGGCTCACTTCAGATCAATGACCAAATAAACAGGACAGAGTACGTTGCTTTACTCTTGATACTACTTCATGTGAAGCTCGCTCACGAGATCTCAACATACCCATCAAGGAAATTATATTCCTTCTGCTCTCCCCTCCTGTCTGAACAAAGAGTCATGATGCTGCCGACATGCCTAGCGCCACACATACAGCTTCGTAAGTTTAATGCCACACCCACAGATGTCTTAGCAACCACGTCCATAGAGGAACTCGTGGCCTAAGAATAGTTTGCTTAGGAGAGGTGCATCAAATCCTCAATGAAGAGCAACGAACGTCATTGATTGCTTTGCCTCCCTTCTATAGTGGTTAAGAGCAGGTGTAAGGGCCAGTACTTGCTGGGAGTGACAATGGTTGCCATCACAGTTGGCTCCCAGCAATTGACCAGCTTCTTGCCAGGGGAGGACGGTATTGCAGCAGGATTACGTACATCGACCTTGCTGCAAGGCGCAGATTATCATCCTCATTGCAAGGGTAGAGAAACCAACACACCCCATCAGAGAGCGAGCTTGCAATTGCAACCATTCATAGTTTGGCAACATGCACAGGCCAGTGCTTGCTTCCCATGGACTCCAAAGTCTGCCATGATTCAAGGCTTCAGCATTGCTGCCAAAGGAAAGGCCAGAAGGGTAGTACCTGCCATCCTGATATTCAAAAATGTACGGTACTGTGGGAGTGGTCGTGATAACTTGAGCTCCATACTCCTGCTCATCCACTGCTCAAAATGAGCACCACTAGCACATCGATAGCACATGGTAGTGAAATCAGGTATGCTGTCAGTTGCAACAGGTTGCTACAGGCTTGGCTGGAAAGCGTTGAAGTGGAGGCTGCCTTAAATGTCTACCACACTTATCACCTGATCCAGACGCTGGTGGAAAACGTCCATATGAAGTAAACCCAAGAAACCGCACCTGCAGGAAATTTGGTCCACTGACTGACACACTCAAATCGACATAGATGTCTACCTTGCACAGCACAACGCTGACCTGACCTTCCACACCAATGACAGAAGCTTGCAGAAAAGCCAGGACAGTTGCTTGGAGCTTCTTTACATGCTTGCACAAATTCGTCATGTTGTCTGAGAAACATTGGGCAACCCTAATGGACTGAGCAGTGCTGTATAGACCTGTAGCCAGCACCCAAGGCTCCAGAACTCTCCCGCTGGACAGAGACAGAGGCGTCGTTGCAGGTGAGCTTCTCGATAGCACTGCCGAGCACCTCAAAATCAGAGCCGTCAACGGGGTACACACCAGCAAACACCATGTGCTTTGCCTCCTTGAAGCCTGCACCCAAATGAAAAGCACTGACTTGTTGATTTACAGCCCGGTAGAGATTCACATGAGGCGGATTAAGTACTAAGAAAGACAATTACGTCGCCAAGCGGAATGAGGTATGAACAATGACTGCATTCAAACCTGATAGTGTAGATAGGACAGCTTTTGGAGTATGACTTGAAGCTTGACACTTTCGGCTCTCAGGTCTGATCAGATTCCAGACACAATGCGGTGTGATGGTGATTCCAACTTTTGGCTGACTACAGCATGCCAGGGCAAATCTGCAACGAGATACTATGGCCTACTGACCTGGAAGAATTACGACATCCTTTTGGGCGTCATGCAGGGTGTCCCCAATCTTGGCCTCCTGGGTGCTGCGCATGCCAGGGATGACATAGCCGACCTGCCCAGTGAGCAGCACGCCCGTGGGCGTCAGCTCGGGGTGCATGATGCCCACATCAAGTGCTTCATATGTTAGGCCGCTGGCAGCGGACTGCAGCATAGTGCCTTTCTTGACGCTCCCATCCACAACTGCCACGTGGCAGATGACACCCCTGTGTTGTGGAGGCAAGCTCGATGGAGTCAAGATGCCATTCAAAGCATTGCTGAGAATCAGCCACTGCTTATTGGTGCAGCCTAGGAGGGGAACCCTAGCCATAGACTATCTGTTAAGCCCGACACTGCCCCTATAGCCATTTACAACATTCTCGGACCTCATTCCCCTCACATACAGTGCAAGCCAAAGAACCCTCCTGACTTGCTTCCACAAATGATGTTCTTGATGTAAGCCCAAGGATACGTGTGCTAATCCAAGGCTCCTTGACTTCAGAGATTGAGAAGCTCACAAGTGCAGGCAGCGCAGGACATGTGGCAGAGTTGGGCCTAAGCTCTGAGCATCCCAAGGCAGACCTGTAAAGGTCATAGTTGGAGTCCAGGAGAAGCATCCGCAAGGGCGCCTCTGGGTCACCCTGAGGTGCTGGCACTCCTTCTATGACAGCAGGCAGAATAGCCTGGATGGCAAGCACAAAACAAGTAGGGCAGCATGTCAGCGTGCCAAAGTAGGCTATGATGTAATCAATTGCCTGCACAGTAGTCTACAGACAATGCTCCAGTATTATCAGGCTAAGAGAGCAGATTACAATGGGGTCAGGCTTGAAAGCGCTTGACATGAGATTTTAGGCTGCAGAACCCCAGCCTAGACCCTGATGCCTCATTGAGAGACTAGAAAGGCGAAACTGCAGCTGAACAAAGGCAGGCTGGCTCAACTCTGAAGTGATGTTTTGCAGTCAGTATAGTGTAATTGCTTAATATGCTTCATTCTTTTGATCCACAAATCTGATCTAGATCCACATAAGCAGAGTCACTGTGTACATAGTTTTAGCGGTCTGAGGTGCGGGAGTCGTCGACCTCGAGCCCCTGGCCGGTCTTGGCAGACGTGAGGAGGCAGGCAGCAGGGTCAATGTCAAAGGCAGCCTTCATCTGCTGCCCAATGGCTGCGGGGTCGGTCCCGGGCTGATCGATCTTGTTGATGACCGGGATGACCGCGAGGCCCGCGTCAAAGGCCAGGTAGAAGTTGGCAATTGTCTGCGCCTGCACGCCCTGCCCCGCGTCCACCAGCAGCAGCACGCCCTGGCACGCCGCCAGCGACCTCGACACCTGCCACAGCAAACGCGGGCAGACAAGGAGCTGCCCCATCAATACCGCCCATTGTGTCACTTAGCCAATGCAGATACTAGACCTTAGCTCCTGACCTATGGGACCTCAAGACCAGCTTTGTCATGAGCGAGTCACCTGAGGCGCTAACTCGGACCGCCGAGCAACGGCAGTAGAGCTTACTGATGCGGCTGCAAGAGAAGGAGCATGCCTCATAGCTGAAGTCCACGTGGCCGGGCGTGTCGATGAGGTTGAGGAGGTAGTCCCCCGCGGGCTGCCTGCCGCAGCAGCGCGCCCGCGCCGCCTCGGTGTAGCGGTACAGCATCGCCGCACTCTGTGCCTTGACGGTGATCCCCCGCTCCCGCTCCACCTGCCCCGCAGCCGAAATCCGCGTCAGGGCTAGGGTTTAAGATTTAAAGTCTGGGGTTTAGGCAGGCAGGCCGAGCGGCGGTGGCGGCGGCGGCGGCGGCGGCGGCGGCGGAAGCGCGCCTGGAGCTTGTCCAGGTACTGCGGCTGAGCGGCGCCGCGCTTGATGGTGCCGGTGAGCTCCAGTAGGCGGTCCGCCAGCGTCGACTTGCCGTGGTCCACGTGCGCCACGACCGAGAAGTTGCGCACGCGTGCCGGCGGGTAGCGCGCCACGTCCGGCGCCGCCGCCGCCGCCTCCGCCGCCGCCGNCCCCGCGGCAGCGGCGGCGGCGGCGGCGGCGGCGTCATGGCGGCCGGGCCGGCGCCATGGCCCCCCGGACGGCGAGTGTGGCGGTGTCGGCGTCTCCTCGGCGGCCAGCCCAAAGGAACAGCTCCATTCTGCCGCCCGCGCCGCTGATGAGCTGATGAATTGCCGAGCTGCCGGGAACCTGCCCAGGACGACCTGCCTCATGCTTGCATGCAAGCATCTAGGCCACTGAGCTTTGTGCACCAGCAATGGCTTCGTGTGCAGGCAAGCTGGGGGCCTCGTCAGGCAATGCGCTTTCTTGAAACATCGAACAATAAGTTGGATGGACGGTGACAGCCAGGGTTTTCGTGCTTCTGTCATTCCTTCGGAAAGATGGTCCTGTCAAGGCAAGGCAAGTGTGTGAGCTTGCAGGTGTAAGCGATTATTGAGGTTCATGATCAAGCAAGCGTCGATAGAAGTGCCAGAGGACAGAGCTTAGCACACTGTCTTTGGCTTGCCGAACAGACAGGGCTGGTCAGGTGAGCTTGAGCTGGTCAGGTTGTGCAAGTGAGCGCTGGCGACCCGGAGCCTCAATGGCTGGGGTAAATGAAGTTGGTGGCTCTTGCCACCACCCCCTGCCATTTCCTGCATTTGCTGCAAGGCGATGGTAACTACTGACATGAGCTTGCTACTGAGCAACTTCCTCGCCCGCAGTTCTGCCAGTGAGCTAGGAAAGGCCTTGCTCGGCATATTGAGAAACCCTGTAGTGCAGCCACAGGCTTGGCTGGCAAGCCTGAAGGTGACACGTAATGATGACAGAAGCAACCTCTTGCTTTCATGCCAGTTGCTTAACATCAAAAGAAGGACTTTAAGATGGCCGTAGCGTGGGCACAGCTTTCCCTGAAGTATGCCAGACCCAGACTTGGACTTCTTTGCACAGTACAGCTTAGTCCAAAGGACTATCTTTCTACAGGAGGTCACAGAGACATATATGTTGTTAAAGTGGCACACTGAACGACAACAACTAGGTACTGACGTATACAGCGCAGGTCTTTGGTAACACTATCAGATCATAACCAGATGGATGTTTTCGTATCATCGAGTACAGATACCGGTTGAGCATGCGTGACACTTGAGCAAAGTCTCTTTGGGCCAAAATGCGGCTGTTGAACTGCCACTCTATTACATAAAGGGCCAGGCACTGTGCTCGACACTGCTTGCCAGGCTACAGCAAAGCTGCAGCAAGGCAGGGATGGCTTATGGAGGGCACACATTCGTTGAGACACAGATGAAACCACCACCAGCAGGCTTGTTGCAGCATATCTGCACAGGGACATATTTTTTGATTTGAGTCAAGCTTCCACGTATCTGCCGCGAGGGAAATAGTACACCATCGGTACATGGACAGGCTGACTCTGTATTGCTGACTTACATTTGCAGGTAAGAGCCACTGTGTAAGCATGCCATATCCTATAGCGTCACTGAGCGCACTATGCAGCTGCACCCATGGAAATGGGTAGTCCTGAATGGCTGCAATACCTGGCCAGCCGGGCAGCAGAGGGACTTCACACCACTTGCCGCCTTCACGTAGCAGACGCGCTTGGACGGGACACACTGATGTGTGGTAGGGCAGCACGCAAAGCCAACAGGGCAGACCGCAATTGCAGTGCTAGGAGGAGGCAGGGGGCAGATGCTCTGCCCAGGAACACAGCATCCCTGCAAGACCCACAGAAAGGCTTAGCAGGGTCCACGAGAACTTCAGGTAGTAAAGGAGATGTCCTACCACACATTCAGGAACACTGACCATAAATTGTTAGTGAATGGCATCAGAGTGGCCATGCTTCGCCTGTCAATAGGAGCTTCATGTACCAGCAGAGCTCGTCACATGACTAACTACGGTAACAATCACCTACGACAGACAAGTGGAATCAGGTTGCTTTACCTGGTAGCAAGTTTCATTTGCATTGCAGCAGCCACAGGTCTGATTTTGACGGAGGCACTGCAGAAGAAAGCACACTACTGGATCAGCACACAACAATCAGTGCATGTATAAGTTAGCCTCCAATGTATCTTAGCATTCATTGGCCTTGCTGGCATGAGGACTTGGCAACCGAGGGCAGGCCAGCAGCTGCATAGGGTTGCCTGACCAACTTGACATAGGACACTGCTATTCGTGTGAGGGTAGTCTCTTTAAGCTGCGACCGCATTGCCTTGACACCCCTTCATCTCAGTGCTTGCAAGCGAAGTGGCAAGCCTGCACCAGCTATAGCCAGGGACTTATATCTGTACAGACAGAACATTCTCCTGTTCATGCATTTGTTTAAGCCGCTTTGGTTGCGAGTTGGACTTATGGTCAACTGCACTATCTGCAGCAGCACCATCTAAGCTCAAGGTTGAGGGCGAGAGAGGCCGTTACAGAAGAGGGGAACTGACATAGCAGCACTGCGAGTTGCAGAAAGGTTCACAGAAGGTCTGGGCCTCAGTGTGGAGCGCTGTTGCTGATAGCCAAGATAGGCAACGACTTTTCAGCTTGATAATGTACTCATTCATAAGCAGCAACGGAGAAGCAGCAGGAGGGCGTTGCCAGCATGCAAGGGCCTTCCTACTGGGCCACTGGAGGTACACTTCAGAGTGTGCAACTAGCCAAGCAGTTGAGAGCTAGATGAAAGAGAGTTGTGGTGAGGTCTATCAACGTCATAGAAGAAGAGCATGCCATAGAGCTCGGCTGCTTAGCAGGGGTTACTGAGTAATTTGTAGCTGCTTTCTTTCTTTGTGTGCTTTGGTTTCTTAGCGCTTCCTCTGGCTGCCTCTGGCCCCCTTATCGTTCTTTGTTCATTCTTTTTTGGGCTGGCTTGTCCAGCCCCTATCCTCAATGGGCGAGCCCTTTCAATTCTGGCAAGCCTGAATGCAGGTGACTACTACCTGCAAGGAGCACGAGGAGGGCGACCAGGGCAGTAACTCTGAGAGCCATGGCTAGCTGACAGGGGAGGGGTGGGGGGAGCCGGTAGAGAAGCCCGGGATGAGTAAGGCGTCAAGCAGTAGACTGTCATAGCAGCGCTCACGTCATTGAGGCGCCAGCAGTAATGGATGGCAGCGACATCTTCGTCAGCTTTGCTGGCACAGCGGGCCACACGCATTGCGGGCGGGAAGAGAAGCTTGCGTTTTGCGCCTTCCGGCCCTTTCGCACTTGTACATTCCTTTGGGCTGGCCTCCCACAGCTGTTGCCTTACATTGATATGGCTGTTTCTTTTCTACAAAGGAAGGCGCCGCTGAAGGAACCTACTCTTGGGGGAATTGGGGCAGGGCTACCTCCTGGCCCCCTTCTCGTATTCTGTTCATTCTTTTTCGGGCTGGTTTTTTCCAGCCCCTATTCTCAATGGGCGAGCACTTGTTACCTCCTGGGCCTCAGCGAGGAGAGAAGGCGCGCGGGGCGAATGAATGAGAAGAAAGTGCTCGCCCATTGAGAATAGGGGCTGGAATGAGAGGAGGCCAGTTCAAGCCAATACATTGTTGAGGCAGATTTGAGTGCAAATTAAACAAGGCTACACGATACGGAGACCTTAAGTAAGGTGCCTAAGGTGACATTAGTACCCACGGGTGAGCACAAACAAATCTGACAAGCTAACCTGGGGAGCTGGAGTGAGGAGAGTAGCCGCTTGGGTGACGTGATCGGGGCTAGCCCAGAGAGGTCGTCGAGCCGAGGGCAAGCAAGCTATGGAAGGCCAGAGATCGGCCGAGCACGAGGGCAAGCACGTCTGCAGATGAGAATTAGTCCACTGCTAAATAAGCCGAAAGCCGACCGGTTCCATTGGTGGGGCCGCGGTGGGGCTGCACCCCCCCGCGGTGCGCGGCAAGCCGTGCCAGTGGCTCCGGTGGAGGCGGCGGGCCCCTTGGCATATCCAACCCCGCCCGCCCGCCCGCCCGCACGCCTGCACGCACGCGCCGTCATCCTCTGCGGGGTGCCCGCCCGCGCACGACCCCGGGGCCTGGCCAGCCGCAGCTTCTTGCCTGCCAGCAGGCCCTGGCTTGCCCTCTCGTCTCCTTCTCTTGGGCTGGCTGGTCACTGGGTGTTTCGTGGCTACTTGACTCCCTCAGTGGCCTCCCTGATTGGCCTCCCTTTCATATCATGCCCCCGCGCGCCTTTTCTCTCGAGCTGCATGCCTGTCGTTCTTGCTACGACGAGTTTCGGCCTGGTTGCAGTGTGCTCAGGTTAATGCCTTGCACCAGAAAGCTGGACGAGCTCTAGTTGGTGGCAGAAGGGCTTTGTATCTGACATCTAGTATTCAGGCATCGATTAACAACCAGCGACCTTTGTGTGGACCCGTGGTTACTGAGCGGGTCAATCTGCTGAAGGTTATGTAGATCTTTGATTGTGCTTGCCTTTGTACTTGGCCATTTGGTCTACGTTTGTTTCATATACACGAAATTTTCCTGAGTGCTCTCCCTGGCCCCCTTCGAACTTCATTCATGCTTCCTTCTGGGCTGCTGGCCTCTCACAGCCACCGCCCTTTCATGGTGTATCGAATGCGCCTGGCCGTCTCGCTGCAGAGGTCCATGGCCCGGGCGCTGCACCTTCGTGCCGGCAGAGCCCTCGCTGCTGCCTCTGGCTCTGGCCAGGGGACCCACTTCCAGGAGCCCAGCATCTCTGATCTGCGGCTGCTTAGCAGGGGTTACTGAGTGTCTCGTAGCAGCTTTGTTTCTGTTACTTAGCGCTTCCCCTGGCCCCCTTCTCGTACTCTGTTCATTCTTTTTCGGGCTGGTTATTCCAGCCCCTATTCTCAATGGGCGAGCACTTTCTTCTTTCATGGCCGCGCTTCTTCCTCTCATGGAAGAGTCCTGGTGTGTAGTCTTTTCTTTTTCGGCACCATTTTGTGGCCTTTGTGGCCTTCGGATGTTGTCCATTCTTTTCTGGGCTGGCTTTGCTTGCCCCTTTCAACACATGGCCCTCCATCTCTTGATACACACGCATTTTGCTTTTCCTATGGGCGAGCAATTTCTTCTCTTCAGCCCGCGTCCCCCTCGGTTTGTTCATTCTTTTTTGGGCTGGCCTTTTCCAGCCCCTATCCTCTATGGGCGAGCCCTGAGCGTCCCCTCTGCTGTTATGTAGGTCTTCAGATGAACAAAGGGCGCGCCCATTCAGGATAGGAAGAATGGGCGCGCCCATTGAGGATAGGGGCTGGATAGGTGCTTTGCTGATGTCTTAGTCCTTCGCTCTCCGAATCCTCTCGATCCTTCAGACCTTGTCCATTCCTTTGGGCTGGCCTCTCCCAGCCACCAGTCAACCTGGCCGCGCTTGCTCTTCTTCTTCGTTCCCTTAACCAGCTCATTACCCAGTTAACAGCAGATTTGTAAGGCTAGAATTGGCCTCCCTTTCAATTTCATGCGCACCGAGCGCCTTCTCTCTGTTCTATGGGCGAGCCCTTCTTTCTTTTGGAGAGCCACTTTCCGCAGCCGGCCCTCCGTCGGCCTCAATGAATAAGCAGCTCCTTTGACTGGGCGAGGGCTGTGAAGAGCCAGCCCACAAAAGAAATGGCTCGCCCATAGAAAAAGAGGGCTAGCAAAGCCAGCTTAGAAAAACATGAACAATGTCCGCAGGCCTCAAAAAAGCGAACAAGGGCCAGAGGAGCCGGAAAGCGGAGACCACCACCAGCGAAGCAGAGGAATGAAGAAGATAAGCTCAGTCAGCAGCCTTGTCCGTCTTGTGGCTGGCCTTTCACTAGGCCTTTCTTTGGCTTTGGACATTGTCCCTTTTTAGAGCTGGCAAAGCCAGCCTCTCTTCTCAATGGGCGAGCACTTTCTTTCACTATAAACCATTGCCCATAGACCTCGCCTCCTTCATGAAGCGCTGCTCTCCTACTTCTTCTGGAAGCTCAACGTCTTTTTCTTGGAAGATCTTCCATATCTTCACAATTTCCTTCCTCCGCAGATTATGCATGGACAATGTCCTACCAAGGACTCCTTCAGCCTCTGACTAGATTCGCTTGACAGCCAGTGACTGGATTTGGGTCGCTAATCCTCTCGAAATGAAGGCCTCGACAATGCGCAAGTATATTCATGTCATGGGGAGTCTGAGAGTGCCGCCCGGCTGAGCAGACTCTTAGGTCAGGCAACCACACTGCGGCCCACCCTTACATGTCTAAGCAACACGCCACTACTGCTGGTCCACTTGCTGCTACAAGACCAATGCAGTCATCTTATTTTCACACGCACTAGGTACTGGAAAGAAAGTGCGTGTTCTGCACGTATTTGAGTAAAGGGGCCAAGGTGAGCCATCAAAGGTGATCAAGAGTTATTGTGATCAAGAGGATCTGCCTATTCTCCATGTCATCATCAATAATCTATCCATTGCATTTGTAAGGCAGATAGTCTGCAGTAAGGTGCCTGAGATGCTTGGTGCTGCAGGTTGGTAACCAACAAACAACACTTGGAGGTGCTGGACACAGTATTTGTTCACATTCGTCACTCATATTTCTCAAATACAGGTTTTCCTGATAAACGCAAATGGGGCAGCTGCCAGACGCTTGCAGTATGTTGTACTGATCTGACTATATTGATGGTCAACTGAATGGTTGCATCTCTTGACTGGAACCAAGCAATTGTCAAAATTCAATGCAAGCTCTAGCTATCAAAAGCGACAAAACTTGAGGTCGTCTGATCGCATCTCCAGATCTCAAAGGTGGCAGGCAGTATTCGTCTTACTGTTTCCTACGGCACCACGTAGCTGCCGCACCAAGTTGTAGAAGTGCACATGGCTGCTGATGAACTTACGGCGGGCACACAGTAGTGGACACACAGATAAATCCACCACCAGTGGGCTTGGTGCAGCAGATCTGGTAAGAAAATTCAAGTGATATGCATGAGGGGCACATAAACTTCGCTGTAAGATCAAGTCAAACAACTTAAATTTCGCTGTAAGATCAAGTCAAACAACGATCGGATCGCACTGTCATGAAAAGGCATGCTGAATAGTGAGTGCTGTCAAAGCATTCCCCTACCAAATCCAATTGCTTACACATCTGTTTTAAAGGCACCTACATGCACAATGAGGTTGCTAACTTCGTCACGTTGTAGGAAAGGGCCTCAAGGGGCTTCGCACCTGGCCAGCAGGACAGCAGAGAGACTTCACACCGGTTGCCGACTTCTGGTAGCAGACCCGTTTAGGTGGGAGGCATTGACCAGTTGTGGGGCAGCACACTGTGTTGACAGGGCAGAGCACAGTGGTGGTGCTGGGAGACGGCTGCGGGCAGACTCTCTGCTCATCGACACACATTCCCTGCGCATGCTACTAGTATAGTTAAACCAGAGCCAACAGCAGGAACAAGCACACTGCAGTGGCTTCCAAACTCCTACATGACAATCACGAGAAGTGACGCATGGGAAGCCATTCCCATGCACGAAGTCGCACATACATAAGCTTTTGGTGCTCCATCCAGCAGCACCACAGTTTGTTCAGCTGATAACAGCAGATTGAGTTTGGGAGGCGTACCTTATAACAGGTTTGATGGGCATCGCAGCAGCCGCAAGTCTGATTCTGACGGAGGCACTGCCAATTTCACTCAAGAATCTTTAGTGCCTTTGCAGGAGGGCAACTTTATATTAAGAAAAACTATGGCAAGAATTTTAAAAAACTATGGCAAGTTGGTCCGTCATTAGTAAGTATGTGCCCGCAGCCACATTGTACAGCAATGGGAAGGAAAGAGGGCCAGCAAGCAGCTGTTGACAGTGTTGGAGAGGAGAACATTGAAGCACATGGCTGTTGCTACATAGTGAAGGCTAACCCTCAGTACTACAGCTGCATTGCTTTGCAGGTACAATCTGGTGTGGCTCTCAGCTTTCAGATTCACCAGCTACACTCAGGAACTGTTTGAGCAAGCAGAGATTTTGCTGCTGAGAGAGATGCAGAGGTCCGTGGCGTTTGCGTATCAGCTGTTGCAACAATGACTGTGGAGACCTAGCATCACTTGCAGAATGAAAACCAAAAGCGGGAGTAGTAGCCGCCACAAGCGCAGAGAACAAGAGACGTACATAGCAGCATTGCGGAGTGCAGAAAGGTTGGCAGACCGTTTGGGCCTCGGTTTGCAGCGTGGTTGCTGCATTTGAAGATTGGAACAAGATTGTTATCCCAGATATTGTTGCACAGTGAAGGCAGATAGCAGAGATAAAACCACATGACTTGTACACGAGGCCAAGGGCTGCTGCTGGGCTACATGTGTAGGTAAGCAACATGTGCAAGGAGCCAAGCATGAACAAGGGGGACGAAGAATGTGAAGTCCGACGAAGTCAAAGCTGCCACTTCATGGAGCTTAGGCAAGCGTCTCTACAATGAGTCTTACCTGCAAGCAGCACGAGGAGGGCGACCAGGGCAGTAGCCTTGAGAACCATGGTTGCCGGTGGAGGGAGGTGGTTGGGAGGGGTGGGCAAGGGGCCGGAAGTGTCGGGCTATGGAAATGATCCGACGCCACAAGCACACTAAGTAGAAGTGTGCACCTCAGCTAAGGGCCGTCCCGCCAGGCCCTCACGAGCTTCTCTGCTTGCCTTCGAAGGGGTTGAGCCGTGAAAGGCCAGCCCAAGAGGAAAGGACAAGGTCCGAAGGGGCCAGAACGCGCACGGAAGACTCACTGGGGCCGGGGGGGAAGGGAGCAGTGGCTGTGTGGGAGGAACAGGAGCGAGAGAGCGAGGGGCATCGAGGACAGAAGCAGCTGCTCAAGTTCGGACGCGGTGGTGGCGAGGGCGAGCGGATCTAGCCACTGCCGGGAGAGAGGGGGGAGCGGGCGGCATGGTCGTGGCCCAGGAGCGGGGATAAAGGCGCGTGGCCTGCGGCGGGGGGATTCGGGGACGGAGCTTGTGGGGATAAGGGGACAATGGAAAGAAAGAGGATAGGTCGGTCCACCCCGTTCATTCCATTAAGCTGGCCTTCTACATGTCATTTCAGCTGGCTGCTCACAGCTCTCGCCTCCTTCTGACAACCTATTTCGCACAGCGCTCCACCACCACCTCGGCCTCTCTCCCCCCTGCTTGGCTGGCATCAGCCAGTGCGAGTGTGGCCACATTGCCGATGACAAGCTGGATCTAGCTGCTCATATGCTGAGATATGTTGAGGGGGGTGAGCGCATTGCCTCTCACGACTTACTCAGGGACATCATTTTTGGAATTGTTCGAGAGGCAGGGTATCATCCGGCGATGGAGGTGTCCGGCATCACGCCAATCTCCTCAAGGCGCGGCAAGCCATACTTGCGGCGTCTGGACGTGGTCGCCACCCCCCGGGGCGGTGGGCCTCGTCTGTTCCTGGACGCGGTACTAATCGACGCATTCAAGGCTAGCGCACCGACGTCAACCCTGTCTAGCTAGGAAGAAGTGGCACTCCCAATGGGGGCAAGGGCTGCGAAAAGCCAGCCCAAAAAGAATTCACAAAGGTTCAGAGGGGCCTAAGAGCGGTGAGCAGCTACAAAGGGGCCTGAGGATGCAATGGTAAAACAGGGGGAGGATGGATCACTCAATAAGTACGAGTGAGGAGCCTCAGATCCGACAGACTAGCTGCCGGGAAGCTATCACCCTGACGAAAGCCAGAGCCCGCAGCGAGAGCACGGCCAGCTCGCAGATGCAGAGCGTGGAAGCTGGGCCACGTCCAGCGCGGAGCGCAAGAAGGAGCGGCACTACCAGGACCATCCCTGAGGTGACCATCTTTATCCGTGTGCCATGGATATCTACGGAGGCTACGGCGTAAAATGGTCCTCCCTGATCCAGCATCTGGCCCGGCTGATTGATGCACGTCGTCGAAGTCCGGGGGCCAACTTGGGCCACTCCAGCATTCCGCAGGCCTTCGTTGCATATTACAGAATGCGGCGCTCACTTAGTTTTGCAGCGCTCGCAAGCATTGGCTCTTCATCAACGTGCAGGGCGCACTCTAAGTCAGGCCTCCGGCTTTCGTGGCGGCGCTCCCCAAGTTAGCTTGTTGGATTTGTCTGTGCTCAACCGTGGGTACTGATGTCACCTTAGGCACCTTAATTTAGGTCTCCATATTATGTAGCCCTGTTTAGTTTGCCCTAGACTGCCTGAACAATGTATTGGCTTGAATTGGCCTCCATTTCATGCGCCCCGCGCGCCTTCTCTGTTCTGGTAGAGCCCCCTTCTTTCACAGCCTATGCCTTTTCGTTGGAAGAGCTCGTTGTTCTTCCTGGTCATTCCCTCCAAGGGCAGGATGTAGGAGCAGGGCTACAGAGCGGCAGCCGTGGTGCCGTGCAATGGGGCGGCCAGAGGAGCATCTCGGGGCGGCAGGGCAAATCGCGGCAGCCGCTGTAGACAGAGCATTGGCTGCTTGCGCCCCGGAGGCACGCCAGACAGGAGCGGCGCGGACCGACGAGTGGGCCAGTCGAGACAAAGCTCCACCAAGGCAATGGCTGTGAGAGGCCCGTAGAGGACGGGCGGGGAAACCGGGCCCGGGTGCTACCGGCGTGTCGGGGCCGCATCTCGCATCTCTCCGTGTGCACCGACGGCGGCCAGCACGCGTGCTGACCAAGCTTGGACGAGCCCCGGGGGGGGGAGCGTCTCGTGTCGCCCACTCGTGCCACACGGACGAATGGGGTAGGCCCCACGGCGAAAGAGAGAAAGGCGAGCGGGGCGCATGAAATGTAAAAGGGAGGGCCAATTCAAGCCAATACATTGTTCAGGCCGGATAGGGCAAGGTAAACACGGCTACATAATACGGTGTCCTACACTAAGGAGATAAGAAGGGTCTGCCACCAGGACGGTGGCTGTAAACATTTCCAACTCATGGTGAGAAGCGGCTGCTTTTCCAAGTGGAAGAGTCGTTCTTGTGAAGGGGGCGAGGGCTGCGCAAGGCTAGCCAGAAAAGGACGAACCTGTGGAAAGAAGAAAGTGCTCGCCCATTGAAAATAGGGGCTAGAAAAGCCAGCCCCAAAACGAAACAACAAAGGACAAGAAGGGGGCCAGGGGAAGCGCTAAGAAAAACAAGCACACAAAGAAACAAAGCAGCCTGTGCGAAGCCAGCGCAGAAAGGTGGAGCAAGTTCTGAAGGGTGGAAAGGCGCCAAAGTGCTCGCCCCTTGAGAACAGGGGCTGGAAAAGCCAGCCAAAACACCTTCCAGGCCCGGGCACGGGCCGGGCTGCCCAACCGGGTGGCACCCGACCCGGCTGTCTGAGAGCGGGCCTGCCCGCCAGGAGCATCCGGCCCCCCTCTTGCCGCGCCGCAGAGCGTCGGCGCCACGCCGCCGCCGCCGCCGCCGCCGCCGCCGTCGCCGCCGGGAGGTGAGAGACGTCAACAGGTCGTGGAGGGATCGTCAACGAGAGACCGGGTGCCAAATGTCCCACCCGGGCGCGTTTGGCCGGGCTCGTAGTCCGTCGGGCTATATGGAGGGCACCCGAGATGGGAGAGGGGGTGAGTTCTTCACCCAACCTCGGACCCCTGGACCCTTGCCCCTGCAGTAACCGTTGCTCAATTCTACCGTGGCGGCCCCATCCCAATGCCTCCCCGCTTTTCCTTGCGCCGCCGGCAGCCCGGGCTTGGCGATCCACAGCATTCGTTACAGGCGGGACGGCCCCCTAGCCTGAGGTGCACACTTCTACTTAGTGTGCTTGTCGCGTCGACTCATTCCCATAGCCCCACACTTCCGGCCCCTTGCCCACCCCTCCAAACCCCCTTCCTCCACCGGCAACCATGGCTCCTAAGGCTACTGCCCTGGTCGCCCTCCTCGTGCTGCTTGCAGGTAAGTCTCATTGCAGAGACGCTTGCCTAAGCTCCATGAAGTGGCAGCTTTGACTTCGTTGGACTTCACATTCTTCGTCCCTCTTGTTCATGCTTGGCTCCTTGCACATGTTGCTTCCCCACACCTGTAGCCCTTGGCCTCGTGTACAAGCCATGTATTTTTCTCTCTGCTGTCTGCATACAAACCGCAACAATGCTCTCGGGTATTACTTGTGTTTCATTTCTCGAATCCAGCAACCACGCTGCAAATCGAGGCTCAAACGGTCTGCCAACCTATCTGCACTTCCCAATGCTGCTATGTAAGTCTTCTGTCCTCTGCACTCTTGGCGCCTACTGCTCCTGCTTTTGGTCCTCATCCTGCAAAGTGATGCTAGGTCTCCACAATAGTTGTTCAATCTTGACAGCTGAAGGGCAACTGCCACGGACCTCTGCATCCCTCTTGGCGGAAGTCTTGCTTGGTCATACAGTTCCTGAATGTAGCTGGTGAATATGAAAGCTTAGAGCCACACCTTATCGTACCTGCAAAGCAGTGCATCTGTAGTACTAAGTGTTCGATCAATTTGTAGCAACAGCTATGTGCTTCAATGTTCTCCAACTCTATCAGCAGCTGCTTGCTTGCATTATGAATCATGTGCCGGCAAGGGCTGTGCAATTGTGATTGCTGCAGGCACATAGTTACTAATCAAGACAGACGACTTGCCATACTTCATGGATAAACTTGCCCTCCTGCAAAGGCACTAAAAATTCTTGCGTGAAATTGGCAGTGCCTTCGCCAGAATCAGACCTGCGGCTGCTGCGATGCCCATCAAGCCTGTTATAAGGTACGCCTTTCAGACTCAAAGTTATCAGCTGATAACGAGCTCTGGCGCTGCCGGATGGAGCACCCAAAGCTTATGTATGTGCGATTTCGTGCATTGGAATGGCTTCCAATGAGACACTTCTCACAATTGTCACTGTAAGAATGTGAAAGCCACAGCAGTGTGCATGTTCCTGCCATTGGCTCCGGTTTGACTTTATTAGTAGTCCGTGCAGGGAATGTGTGTCGATGAGCAGAGAGTCTGTCCGCAGCCGTCTCCCAGCACCACCACTGTTCTCTGCCCTGTCAACACAGTGTGCTGCCCCACAACTGGTCAATGCCTCCCACCTAAGCGGGTGTGCTACCAGAAGTCGGAAACCGGTGTGAAGTTTCTCTGCTGTCCTGCTGGCCAGGTATCACAGCCCCATGAGGCCCTTTCTTTCATACAACATGACAAAGTTAGCAACCTCATTGTGCATGTACGTGCCTTTCCAGCAGATGCGCAAGTAAATGGATGAGGCAGAGGACTCACAGCACTCACTATGGCTGCATGCCTCCTCATGATATTGCGGTTTGAGCGTTATTTGACTTGACCATACAGCTATGTCTATGTGCCCCTCATGCATATCACGTGAATCTTCTTGCCAGATCTGCTGCACCAAGCCTACTGGTGGTGGATTTATCTGTGTGTCCACTAGTGTGTGCCCGCCGTAAGTCCATCAGCAGCCATGTACACTTCTATCACTCTGTGCGGCAGCAATACCTCCTGCCAGATGGAGCAGATGGGAATGTATCCTGCTTTGGTGGCTTTATAGCACAACCTCTGTTGTAATGTCTCAGGGAGCAGAGGAGCGCTTCTTCTTTTACTGGTGTGAGTCATGCGACTGGGGGTCACTCACTATATGGACGAGGATCAACAATGACATTGCTGGGCAATAGCTATAGTGAGGATGCGGGGTTCTTCCCTAATGCAGCCCTAAAGTGCATTGACGCTAAGTATCAGCAGTCTATATTCATAAGTCCAACTGAATACGCCACAATCCAGAGCGCATGCCCGTTCTATCAAGGGTCACCCCCGCTGCGTACTGGATGTGGTTGTGATAGAGGTGCAGACCTAACTGGTATGACATTGGAGAGCATCCAGAATACAGGCGGAATTAGCTGTGCATGCACATGGATCAACAGAGGTAAATCTCAAATTGGACCAGACACAATAAGAGTGTCTGCCGTATGCTGCTACTATTTACATTAAAAATGATATGGTTTAAAAAGTTTGGGAGCCTCTATTGAGGACCGCCCTTGCCATTCCTGTAGGAGATTAATGATGCCTCCTATACAGCCTTGTCTTATCAAAGTTATTTTTGCTCCTTGCTCATTTGCTCATTGCATCATTTGCTCATTGCTCATTGCTCATTTGCTCATTGCTCATCATTGCTCATTGCTCATCATTGCTCATTACTCATTTGCTCATTGCTCATTGCTCATTGCTCATCATTGCTCATTGCTCATTGCTCATTGCTCATCGCTCATTGCTCATTGCTCATTTGCTCATCATTGCTCATTGTTCATTGCTCACTGCTCATTGCTCATGTACAAAAGAGTAGCAATTGGCTGATGATTACAAATTAAACGTTAATATATCATGAGTTGCTAACTCGTAAGCACGAGAGGAGTGGCTGTATTGAGGCTGCACAAATTCTACAGGCTTTTTCTTATAATTGGGACCAAGATCATGTAGTTGTTGTTGTCGTCGTTGTTGTCCCGCACTCTACGTGGTGCCGCAGGAAACACTATGACGTGTACTGCCTGCCACCTTTGGAATTTGGAGATGCGATTGGACGGCCTCGTTGTCTATTTTGGTAGCTATAGCTTGCATTGGATTCTTTCAATTGCTTGGTTTCAGTCAAGAGATGCAACCAGTTAATTGAAAGTCCTACAGACAGTCCAGATAATAAATGCAAAATACTGCAAGCGTCTGGCAGCTGCCCAGTTTGCAAATATTAGGAAGACCTTCGTTCTAAGATTGAATGAAGAATGTGAACGGTTATTGTGTCAGCACCTCCCAAGTGTTGTTATTGATCACTGACCTGCAGGACCGAGCATCTCAGGCCAATCACTGCAGACTATCTGCCTTTGCGATAGTAATAAGTAGGATACGTTGATGATATGGAAATTTTGCAAGTTCCTCTTGATCACCTTTGATGGCTCACCCTTGGCCCCTTTACTCAAGTACATGCGCAACACGCATCTTCTCTCCGGTGCCTAGTGCGTATGCAGGTGAGATGACTGCACTGGTACTATAACAGCAAGTGGACCAGCAGTAACGGCGTGCCACTTAGACATTGAAGGGCACGCGCAGTGCGGCTGCCGGACCTAAGAGTCTGCTCAGCCCAGCGGCACTCTCAGACTCCCCAGAAAAACAACATACTTTCTCACAGGCGAGGCCTTCATGTCAAGCGGATGAGCGACCCAACACAGTCACTGGCTGTGAAGCGTATGTAGTCAGGGGCTGAGGGGGCTCCTTGGTAGGACATTGGCCATGCATAATCTGCGGAGGAAGGAAACTATGAAGAATGTGGAAGATCCCTCCAAGAAGAGACATTGAGCTTTCAGAAGGAGAAGGAAAAGCAGCACTTCATGAAGGAGGCGAGGGCTGTGAAAAGCATCTGGAATGGCAGTAACTGCGAGAAAAGCAAAGCTACTCCAAGCAAAGGGACGGCTGCAAGAGGGCAGCCCCAAAATTAGTGGACAAGGTATAGAGGGGAGCCCCAAACTCGAAGATCACTGAGAAAAATAGAAAGACTGTGAGGAAAGCTGTGAGGTGATAGCCGGAGACTATTGGCAGGAGTGGGCACGAGTGGCCAGTCAGAGAGGACTCTCTAATGTTGGCCCTGCAAGGCGAAGCCCAGATGGACCGCTCATGGGGCGCTACCAAAGTAAGGGAAGAGTGAGGTCTGAGGAGTTGCATAGTGAGAGCATGGCTTTCATGGCTGTTAACGCCAATAAATCAGCGACAGCTGCGATCGAGGTAAGATCTCTCGCACACCTTGTTCAGCGACGGCGAGCATGGCCTGGTCAAAGCTGCCAGCGCCCACCTAGCAGTCTTCAGTCCGGGGTGTTCAACTTCTGACAGGCACCGGCACTCATGGGAGCCAGCTTTCTCTTGGGGCTTCCCCCTTCCTTTAAACCGTGTATCGGCTCGGCTTGCTAGAATATTATGTGTACCGCGCGCCTTCTCTCTTGCAACGAAGTTCTTCTAGGAAGGGGCGATGGCACGTCAGAGGTGTGTGGTGTGGGAGTATGACCAAGCCAGACACGTCCTTAGTGAGGGTGGCCATAGCATGGTCGTGGAAATCCGTTAGCTGATAGCCTTTGGGCCCCTCGGACCTCGTGCATTCTTTCCGCCATTGCCTATCCACTGAACGAGCTTCTCTTACTTCGGCCTCAAAGCGCTTGCCCCCTTCGAACGAGCTTGCTTCCTTCCCACTTATTTCAATACAGCCGTTGCCTTAAATTCTTTCTTCTTACATTGAAATGGATCTTTCTTTCAGTACTTTCATTTGCATCTGCGGCGGTGGCAACGGTAGCCGGTGGGGCCTCTTTGAAGGGTGGATAATGGCGGGGGCGCGGGGCAGGGCCGAGCACATGTAGGGCGGCGGCCTGGCCTGTGCTGTGCTGTCAATCTGGAATTGCTGTTACTTCTGGCCTGGCCATTCGGTCCTCCGCCCGGTCGGGCCTGGCCAGCTAGGCGCATAGCCTAGGTGCCTTGCTTTGGCTGGCCAGGCCCTAGCAAGGCCATCACAGCCATTGGCCCATTTCTGCGATTGTCCAGCTCCTCGGGATGTGTTTATCTGTTGTCGGCTGGCTTCTTACAACCCTCGCCCCCCTTGGAAGAGCTGCCTCGGCTTTAAGATGTATATTAGCTCTTGCAATCCCCCAGGCTGCTGCTGCAGCGAGCGCCCAGCCAGCCCATGCAAGGCGAACGCCCTCGCGACCGTATGGGGTGTGGTCGGAGGTGCCATTGGCGATTCACGTCTGAAGCGGGTCTGGGCGCTGATGGACGCCCTTCGCTGCGGGCAGTGTATACTGCCCTAGCTCGTCTGAGGGGGTGTCTGGCTGGGCCACTGTAGAGGATGACACCGTCGTTGGCGAACCACTCTGTTGGGACGAGGATGGGACCGCTGCGCCAGAGGACGTGGGCGGCTCTGCCATCGTGGCAACTCCAAATGCGGCAAGAACAGCAGCGACGATGGCAACAGCGCCGGCGGCGGCTGCAGCAGCGGCGAGCTGGACTTGGCAGGACTTGGCGGGGATCGGCGGCGTACGCCCTAGTGAGTGCAAGGAGGCCGCCCCCCTCAAGCCTCTCAAATTCTGAACCCGGCGCTTCACCCGAGCGCCACCAGCGGGTCGGTGCCAACCCCAACGGTGGTACTCCAATCGATCCACCAACCGCTGAGACCACCGGACTCCCTAGCCTGAACAATGTATTGGCTTGAATTGGCCTCCCTTTCAATTCATGCGCCCCGCGCGCCTTCTCTCTAGCTCAGGGATCAACCCTGAGCCCCTCAGTACCCCGCCGACACAATGCTATGTGTGGGCCTCATAAAGCGCGCACTGAGGTGGTACCGCGCGGCTCCACACAGCACCCAGACCAAGATCATACGAGCTAGCACAAAGAGACTTCCCGTCAGACTCTCTATACTGAACAGGCCCCAGGTACGAGGCCTTGGAGGGTCGAGCCAGGGTTGGGTACCCCCAGGGCTGCCCCGCCATGCCATGCTGGCTAGCATGCCCGAAAATGGCATGGCGTCGAGCAGGCCCGCCGCCGTGCAGGCGTGGTGCCCGTGCCTCTTCGACGTGGCACTCAAAGTGTCGTCGAAGCTAGCGGTGTCGTTTTTCTGTCGGTTACTCACAGCTAGGAGGCGATTGGGCTAGCAACCTTAACAACATAGTTGTTCTTGCCCGTGGACACTGAAGGGCCTGTTCACACTTGGTCGCCGGGTCGCGTCGAGAGGTACGTGTCGCGCGGTGTATGGAACGACCGGCTTTACAGCCTTGCGGGCCGGGTCATGGTCACTCGCCACGGAGGCGCCACATCGGACGCTGACGAGGACTCATTGGGCGCGTTAAGGAGAAAATGCGCGCGTTTGCCACGAGGGTGGCCGGAACTGGGCCCTCCTCCCGAGGAGGGCCCAGTTTTAAGGGCCTATTTATTACACTTGGTCACGCGGTCACGCACGTGCTGACCGCGGGGTCAAGGGTTTGGTCACCGCCACGGAGGCCGAGGCCGCCTGCACGTGCGGTATCACCTGCCAAGCCCCGCCAGGTCGGATTGGCTGCCCGGCGCGCTAGGGCAGCAGCTTCAAACCCCGGCAGCAGCGCCGCCTCCCGCCGCCTGGTCGAGCGCCCCCGCAGGCGCACGCTCCCCCCTCCTGCTCCCGACCAGGCCTGCAGGCATGGGTCCCGAGCCGAGGCGGATCTGCTGCATCACGATAGCCGTCCTGGCCCGCTGGCAGCTGTGCCTGGCGGAGGCGGAGGCGGAGACGGAGGCGGAGGCGGAGGTGGAGGCAGAGGTGGAGGCGGAGGTGGAGGCGGAGGCGGAGGCGGAGGCGGATCTGCTGCCGCATTTCGACTTCAAGGCTGCCGTGGCCCTGATGATGCTGCAGGGGAAGAAGCAGAGAGCACCGCGCCTCCTGTGGAGCTCCACCCAGCCGACCGGCTGGCTCCGGCAGCTGCAGGTCGACTTCACCGAAGCGCATGAGAGTGTCGCGCAGAGTCTTTGACAAGTTGGACCGGGCTCTCGGCGGCACGATCGAGAAGCGGGACACGATTGTCAGAGCAGCTGTGCCGGTGGAGGATTGCGATCACGCTGCACCGCCTGGCAACCGGAAGCTACATTAGGGCCATATCCAATCTTTTCGGGATAGCGGAGTGCACGGCGAGCATTATCATTCGGGAGGTGCTGGAGGCCATCAAAGACAACCTGCTGCTGGAGCAGGTCAAGTGGCCGACGCACAAGGAGATGCTCGGCATGGCCGCCAGATTTGAGGGCAGCCCGTACGTCGTCGGCGCAGTCGACGGCTCGCACATCCCCATCATAGCTCCAAGTGTTCGTCCCAAGTACTACTATAATAGAGAGAGCCACCACTCTGTGGTTCTGCAGGTGGTCGCTGACGCGAACCGGAAGATCTGGGCCTTCGACGTCGGCCGGTGCGGCAGCGTACACGACTGCACGATTTTCAACCAGAGCAGGGTCGGCCAGCGGTGCGAGGAAGGAAGACTTGGAGACTACTGTTTGCTCGGGGATGCAGCCTATCCGCCGCGCGGATACATGTTGAGTCCTTTCAAAGGCTGCCGGGAGAGGTTGTCAGCCCTCCAACTGGACTGGAACCACAGGCAGTCCAGATCCAGGGTGGTGGTTGAACAGGCTTTTGGACATCTGAAGGGGCGGTTCAGAATTCTCCAGAAACGAATGGACGTCCAACTCAAGACTGCGAACTGGCTGGCATCGGCCGGATGCGAACTGGCTCCATGCCCCCGCGCAGCGGATTGCCCCCACCAGCTGGCGCTGTTGGCGCTGGTGGAGGTGTCACTGGCGACGAGGCAATGTTGCCGCTGTCGCAGAATACAGGCAGCAGTACGTCCGCTGCTGCCATAGCAGCCACCAGCTGCTGCTGCCCTGGCGACTGCGGGACTGCGCGGCCTTGGTATTCAGGATGGCGCTATGACAGCGCTGCAGGCCAGAGCTGCCGGGATGGGGGCAGGGTCGGGGGACTTTCGTATTTGAAAATCTGTGTGTTTTGGAGGGAAGGGGGTGCCAGCTGTCTCAATTCGGGCAGGCCGGGCAGCGTCCTTAGGTCCGAAGGGGGGTGGACGGGGGGAAAAGCTGAAACAAATTGTTTTACGGTCCTGAGGGTGGGCGTCACACTTGCGCCAGGCCAGAGCGGTCGTCCCCATTGAGCCCGGACTTTCGATCTCCCGTTTGGCTCATCCTGAATCAGAACTTGGGCTGGCTTCTCACTGCTATCGCCTTAATTTGCAAGAGCTGTCTTCTTCGGATGTGCAGATGAAGTGCTCTTTGTAAAGAGGGGGCGTCCTTTCTTACCTTTCTTTGTAAGGAGGGTGCGTAGGCTGCAAAGGCCATCACAGAAGATGGATGAGGTCATAGCAGTCCAAACTGGACTTCCAAGATAGATCGGACCCTCATAAGAAGCATTGATATTGACAAGCCAGAACAAAGATGAAACCCGAAGAGAAGACAGCGGCCAGCACCATTGAAGGCAGCCGGTATATCATGCTTGCCATCTCCTTAGGACCTTGTCCAAATACATCGTGCTGGCCTTTCACAGCAGACTAATTCGGTGGTCTTCTACATTTCCGAAGTTCTAGACCTAGTCTTTGTGGACTGAGCTTTGTGCTGTCTACCCCTTCGGACCTTGTCCATTCCTTTCTGCCTTCCTGTTGAACCTTCATAATGTTTACTGGGCTGGCAATCACATCTATCGCCCTCTACTGGAAGAGTCTATATTCCTTTGGGGCTGGGCTCTCGCAATATTGGCCCCCCTCGAAGAATTACTTCTCTATTTCTAAGCATTTTGTTGTTCTTCTTACAGACAATGTACTAGCTTGCTTTGACCATCCTNACCCCCCCCTCGCCCCCCATCCTCCTCGGCAGGCCATGGGGAGCTTGACCAGCCTCCCCTTCGCACCCGCCATTCTCCCTCCCTTCTCCCTCTCCTGATCAGGAGCGAGGTCGCGCGCCCTCCCGCCCGCCTCCCGGCAGCTCTGGCCTGCAGCGCTGTCATAGCAAGGAGCCTTTGCGCACCATCAACCCCTTTGTGGACCTCCTGGAGCAACAACTGCAGAAAAGTGGTGGAGGCGCAGGCAGCAGCCCCAGCGATGACGGCAGGGGCTCGTGGAGGTACGAGTTTCAGGTCGCGCTGATGCACGCCAAAGGAGCCTTCGACCTGGACAAGAACGAGAAGGGCGGCATGGTCAGGCAAAGTGAGCACCGGTATGCACTGTTGAGTCATCTCTGCGGGCGGTCTTCCGCGACAACCGGTGTCGCTGAAGTACTCACAGCCTCTTGTCGCCTTCGGGCCAAGGGAAGGAGGAGTGGAAGCACATTCAAACCAGCATCGTCGGGAAGCATCCGAGCTTCAACAAGGACCTTGAAGCCTGCCGGCAGAAGTACAAGCGCATGGGATGCCTGCGAGCTCCCGGGACTCGGCGGCCATGCCGTCCATCCCTGCGTGTGTCGGCCACCTGACTTGCACCGGAAGCAGGATGTCCTTGACAGCGAGCAGCACCTGTCTGACGATCACGCTAGCCGTGCATGCCGCTATCCCGAGAAGATCGGCTGTGTCCCTGAGTCCAAATCCGGTTGCCAGGCGGTGCAGCGTGGCCGCAATCCTTGCTTCCACCGGCACAGCTGCTCTGTGAGTCGTGTCCCGCTTCTCGATCGCGCCGCGAAGAGCCTGGACCAGCCTGTCAAAGACTCCGCGCGACACTCTCACGCTCTTCCGGAATTGCTCCTCGGTGAAGTCGACCTGCAGCTGGTGGAGCCAGCCGGTCGGCTGAGTGGAGCTCCACAGGAGGCGCGGTGCTCTCTCCTCCTCTTGCAGCAACATCGTGGCCACGGGCGCCAATTGCCCCATGATCTCGATCGGCTGCAAGAGCGGCAGCAGAGTCGCCTCCGCCGACGCCTCCGCCTCCGCCTCCGCCTCCGCCTCCGTCGAGCCCAGGTGCCAGGTCAGGACTGTCATCATGACGCAGCAGATCCGCCTCCGCTCGGACCCCATGCCTGCAGGCCTGGTCGGCTGCGGGAGGGGGGGAGCTTGCGCCTGCGGGAGGCGGCGCTGCTGCTGGGGTTTAGAAGAAAGACGCTTCCAGGAGCGGCTGCTGATATTTAAATATTCGGCTGTAAACTGCCAGCCAGATGCATACAGGTGTTCATGACGGAGCCAAAGGCTAGGCAGACAGGGCGCCCTCAATACCCCCGTGTCAGCAGTAGGAAGTCAGATGAGCTGAGGGGAGGAAGGGCAACCCCGCTGCGCAAACCAGAGGCTGCTGCAAGGGCGCGACCAGCCCGGCGATGCAAAGCAATCGCCTGGGACCGCTGTAGGGACATAGACAAGCGCATACGGTAGCAGGACAGAAGACCCATAGGCACCGAGCCACCGGAAAGGGCTGCACCCTGTTCCCGGCGCCGCTGGTCAGCTTGAGAGGCCAGCAGCGAAAGTAACGAGGACCACCGACCCCCTTAACACCCGTGGATGTCCATGGCCAGGGGGTAAAAGGTATCACCCGCCGGGTGGTCCTTGTACTTGTTCAACTTCTTCTGTTCGGCCACCTTCACAGCATAGCCGGTCTCAGAAGTAATGGGGCCCTTCATCCGGGAGCTGTCGGTTAGGACGACGTCCATGAGGAGCCGCTTGCCACCTCCCAGGGGGTCGTCAACCAGATCGACACGCCTCGTCCGAGGGACCCCGTTGCGGAGCTGGACGGGCATCACCCCGGTGCTCTCCAACGCCACTTGATATCCCGCCTCCTTGACGATGCCATACATGGCGTCACGTAGGAGGTTGTGGGAGCGCGTGCGCTCACTGCCTCTGGCACACCTGAGCATGTGGTCACCCATGAGCAATGCATCATGCTCGAGAAGCCCACATTCACACTGGTTCACCCCTGCCAAGCACAGGGATGGTAAGCCAAGGCGGCGGCGCATAGCATCGAAAAACAAAGCATTCTACATCCGCAAGCCCGCATGCAAAGGCAAAGCGCGGAGCCACTCAGACGCTCCCAGAGACGAAACAGATCGGAGCCGAGCCTGGCCTCGAGCATCCCCTTGGAGGAGACTCCGGAGATGCTCCAGTGGTTGCTCGTCTGCAGCACGGGAAAACCGCGACTGAGCCTTAACATCAGAAACGTCGGCCCAGGCAGCAAAACCAATAGGCTCATTCACCAGAGGCGGGTATGCGGCGAAGAGGTCCTGTTGGCATGCTTTGAGAGTCACCTGGAAAGGAGAGGGCGGCTGCTGGGAGAGGCCAGCTGGGGTTTGGAGCTAATGCCCTAGCGCGCCGGGCAGCCAATCCGACCTGGCGGTGCTTGGGGGACGGTGCACGTGCAGGTGGCCTCGGCCTCCGTGGCAGCGGCCCCCCCTTTGACCCGGCGGTCAACACCGTTTTGGCCGACCAACCCGGTGTAACCGGGCCTAGTGGGCCAACTCACACCGGGGCGGACGGACGGACGCAGGGATACGTGTCGCGCGGTGTATGGAACGCCCGGCTTCACAAGCTTGCGAGCCCGGACGCGGACGCGCGCCACGGAGGCGCCACATCGGGCGCTGACTAGGACGCCTCTTGGGGCGCCTTAAATAAGAGGAAACGCGCGCGTTTGCCACGGGGGCGGACGGAACTGGGCCCACCTCCCCGAGGAGGGCCCAATTCCGTCCACCAACCCCCCCCTCGTCCACGCCCTTCGGCGGCCTGCCCAAAAGGGGACAGCTGGCACCCCTCACCCCCCACCCCAATACACGAGATTTCAAATACGGTCCTGAACGTGCAGGCGGCCTCGGCCTCCGTGGTCGCGTCCCACCCCCCAACATGGCGGACGCCAGCGTCCGTTCGTCCGTCTCGGTGTGAATTGGCCCTTGTTAGCCACCTTAGCATAGGGCTTCGTGATTGGAGACCCACTTCTTGGACTGGTTTCTGCATGAACAATGTAGTGGCTAGAGATTTGGCCACCCTTTTTTGCATGGGCTACCACGGGCAATCTACCCACCCATCCATCGGCAACCACCGCCATACTGACGGTCCCCCGTCACTAGCAGCTGACGGTCACTCCCCCAGGCTATCGTCAGCCGTCTCTCGTTCTCGTCATCACTGACGGCTAATAACGCCGTCAAGGCAGTCTACAGTGCTGCCACCTCCCGTCGCCGTTCCAGCGCCAGCACCATGCTGTCTCGCATGTCACGACTCCGGGTTGCGCTGCTCTCAGCTCTATATAAAATCCACGCTGCCCAGCCTGGTGAAATTGTCCGTCTCCAGGCACCTGTCAAGCCTTTCCTGCGGCACTGACAGTCAATTTATTTATCAGCCGGATGAGGTGTCTAGTCTCCAGGCATCTGTCAATACGTTACAACTGCATTGACATTCCAGCCATGCAAAATCGTTACACCGCCAGCACCTCACGAGCTTCTGCTTGCTGCACAGAAGGAGCACTTCAGAAGAGAGAAGGCGCGCGGGGCGCATGAAATGAAATGGAGGCCAATTCAAGCCGACACATTGTCAAAGGCAAAGGCAAAGTCTAGGGCAAACTAAACAGGGCTACATATTACGGAAACCGAGGGCCGTAAAAGGCCAGCCCAAGAGGGAAGTGCAAGCTTCGGAGGGGCCAGGAGGGGCACAGAGGGCTCACAAGGGGCGGGGAGGTGGCACTGACTGAGTGGAGGGAGGAACAGGAGCGGCAAAGGGGCATCAAGGACAGAAGCGGCTGCTAAGGTGGGAAGTGGTGCATGTGCACGGGGCTCTCGGGTCCTAGTGGCTCGACCTGCTAGCCAGGCTTGCGCGCCACGCTGTCTCCCGCAGGCAAGGTGAGCCGGCTGACTTCAACGCCGCTGGCTCGTGGGCCCAGGTTTATCGCATGCACTTTCAATATCCCTCCAGCGGTTCATGGCCCACGCCTTGCATCTGCATGCTGGCCGTGCTCTTGTTGCCGGGTCAGGCTTTCGTCAGGGGATGTTTTCCCGGCAGCTAGTCTGTCGGATGAGAGGCTCCTCACTCGTAATTACTGAGTGATCCATCCTCCACCCGTTTTGACAGCATCTTCAGGCCCCTCCGTCATTGTGGCTTTAAAGTGGCACTCCCAATGGGCTCCCAATTGTGGCTTTAGGCCCCTCCGTCATCTGGCCCCTTCGAACCTTCGTTAATTCTTTTCGGGCTGGCTTTTCACAACCCTTGCCCCCATTGGGAGAGCCACTTTTCTTCTATCCAGGCCGGGCATCAAGGGTGGCGGGCCCGGCGGCACGGCCAGGCTGCCAGGCAGGGTGGACCTTGGCCCGGCCCCGTCCAAAAGCGGGCGTGCCAGCCAGGAGCATCCGGCCCGCCTCTTGCCCGCCGCATATCTGTCGCTCTTGCGACGACAAGTTTCGGCCTGTTTGCAGCGTGCTCAGGCTAGTAGAAGAAAGGGCTCGCCCATTGAGGATAGGGGCTGGACAAGCCAGCCCAAAAAAGAATGAACAAAGAACGAGAAGGGGGCCAGAGGAAGCCAGAGGAAGCGCTAAGAAACCAAAGCACACAAAGAAAGAAAGCAGCTACAAATTACTCAGTAACCCCTGCTAAGCAGCCGCAAATCAGAGAGGCTAGGGTCCTGGAAG